>VZRR01002319.1:275758-375784 GCA_013398015.1 Oreocharis arfaki
GGGCCAGCGGGTGGCCCGATGGGGAGGAGAGGCTTTGCTGTTTATTGGGGTTTTCGAGGCTCGGGGAGCCCTCCTTAGTGCTGGTGGCAATTCCACAGCTGGGAATGCTGGAGAGAGGAGCTGCATGTAGCCATTGCCACACTTCCTGTGGCAAAAGTAGAAATTCACAGTGGTGCCTAAGCTTTTTGTGTCTTTCTCATGTATTTGTAGCTTTGTAGATGGCTGTAGCTCCAGTATTCTTCCTGCCCTTTGCCCCTAAATTTTGGAACAGCTGACTTTCTAAATACATCCCTGAAATTTTGGTTCAATTAATAAATAATATTTATTCCAAGTTGGGGACCTACAATAAGAAGTGAGGCAGAGAACCACTTGGACCGACTCCAAGGGGCTGACCCAGGGGTGGGTTACTGGGGCAGCTGAATCTCTTACTGGATGTATCTGTTAGATAGCCTAACTAATTACCCTTATAAAATCATAGAAATTTAATTCTGGATGTGCTCATCATCATTGGGACACCTAGAAGCTTCCAGATAAAGGTCTGCTTTTTACTTTATTGTCCCAACACTGCTGCAAGGGGTTTTTCTCTTTTGATTGTAGGCAACAACAGTGCAGCCAAAAATCAGATATAAAGGGAAACTCGCCATGGCAAATTTTAAACATTTTAAGAGCTCTATGAGGCATTTATCTCTTCCTGTTCTGAGGAGCCTACAGGCTGTCCTAGCAATAATGACTGGTTGGCATTGAGGGTCTGTCAGGCAGCTACACATCCCAGGAAATGTGCCTGTATTTCCTTAAAAGCACAGCTTAAGCTGTGTTATGAGAGAAAAAAAGATAAAATTCAGCAACGTCCTGCTATATTTTGCCTTTAGTGGTTTGGTATTGGGGAAAAGTAAATGAAGGAGCATTGATACGCCCAGGGATGTGATTTATTATCCCACCAAGATGCTGAGAAGATAAAGTGCATTGAAAAGCATGTTCTGAGGGGTAACTAAATGAGGTAAAACTGAAGGACTGACCTTTGGGGCAGTTGAAATTTTATTTGCTTATGATCCTAGAGGAAGCTGTGGTAAGTTGGGTTGGGGGTTTTTTTTGGCAACAATGGAGCTAGGAAACAAGAAATACTGACATGTAGAGAAGTGTACCATTTTTGCAGCCTCAGCTGCACTGTTTTTGCCTTTGGTTATTTGTATTTGCCCCTCTCCATTTCTCCAGCTCTCCTTTCACCCCAAGGAGCAGCCCAGAACCTGCTTATTTGGAGAGTATGGAAACATCACATCAAGGCCCTTGGGAAATGCAAATGTGCCCCCTTAAGAAGTGAAATGTACTTTAGGGACTAAATTACCAGTTCTGCTAAGAGCATGTTAAAAATGGGCAAGATGAGTTGGAACTCTCTGGAAGAGTTGGAAGATTTTTATCTCTAAGGTCCAGGGATAATCAAGTAAATAGAATAACTCTACTTCTCCTTGGCATGTCATTTATTTACTGGTTTCCTGTTGATACTCATGTGTGCATATGATTCTGATTGCTGTAGAAGATAAAACTGAAATTTGCTTTCCATGCCACCTGATGGTTTTGGGTTTTTTTTTCTCTTGAAATAGAATTCTTGTTAGACCTGAATTCTGTGCTTCAGCTTGCCATAATCATAAAGCCCATAGGATTTGTGTTCCAACCAGGCTCATAGGGAGCAATTTCACTTTATAAAATGAACTTTTAATTACCTAAAATTTGCCACAGGAAATTACTTTATGTTTTTGGGGTTTTTTTTTAATGCTTTCCTCTTTAAAAGAAATTGACTGTGGAAAGGAAAGTCCAGATTTAAAAAACTGAGGATTGGTTGTGCTGTTTGGAGGAAGGGATGGAAAGAGAGAGGCTCCTACAGTACAAGATCTGGGATTGTGTGTGCACAGCTCCTCTGTGTATTTGCAGAAGTGGCAGGACATTTTCATCTTCTTTGTCTCAATTCCTGGATTTTACAAGTTGGTGTATCTCTTTGTCTCCCCAGACAGCAGCCAACCAGAGATGAGACTTTCCTGCTGTATTGAGAAGGGTTCTAATGATGTTTGCTGTGGTTTTTCTTGTTAGTGCAGCAAATTTTTCCCTGTGTTGAGACAAAAAGCTGTGCTAATGACAATGCACCATAGTTCTCCTCACTGCAGATGGCTCAAAGGTTAATTCCAACTGTTAAAGTAATGGACACATCCAGAGAAAGCTTCCAGCCACGGGATGTTTTGTAGCTGGCATCTCACTGTTCAATTTGTCTCTCCAAACTGAGTCTTGCTGATTTTTTTTCTTTTTAAGGGCACCACATGTCAGTAAAAACAACTTTGTAGACAGGGCCCATAGTCTGGATGAACAGGATAGAAAATCTTGCCATGACTGCCAGAAGGTGACATGAGAGGGTGTATCATAGTTAGTGAAAGCAACAAAGTAAAAAGAGTTTAAAAAAGCAAAAAAAAATAGGAAAAAAAAAAAGAGGAGGGGAGAGAAGAAAAGATGGAGAGAAATGTTGTGTTTCACTTCCCCTGAGCAAACATGTAATTTCCATGATTTCTTTTTAATGACTCTCCTCTGAAACTGGTAGGTACTGATTTATGGAAAGCTGTAAAGGATCAGGTGGAGCCCTGCAGGACGTCGTTTACAGCTGCACGGGCTGCAGCCCGTCTAATTTGTCTGCTAAAGTGTGAGCTCATGGCGCACATCACCCACACCATAAATTTCGTGTCCAGCCCTTCTGTCTAGGGGCTGGGTCGGGGGGAGAAAACCTGCCAGGGTGTGCAGATGCTCTGCAAGCCCAGCTTTCCCCTGGTGCTCACGAGGAGACATCACAGACCCTTCGCAGCGAGGCAAATTCCTGCTCATTGATAAACAGTCCAGATGTCCTCTCTGAGGAGGAAAGTAACTAATTTGTGTTTGGAATCCTGCAAGAAGAAAAATGATACTTTACAGTGCTGGTTACTCTGAGGTCACTCGCATTAAAATTAGGTCATATTTTTTGTCATGATGATACTTTGATCCAAGTAATAAACATAAAGGCTCTTTTGGGCCATTCTAATTCCTAATCCTAGAGACCTGTTCTATTTCAGCTTGTTTGTACTTTTTTTTTTTTCATTAGTGATTCTTGAATCAGACCTTGTTTTATTAGATTTAGGTTAAAAAGGTGTACTAGGCTGGGGGAAAAAAAATAATCCGTGCTTTATCACTAAGAACACTTCATAAATACTCTTAATTAATATCTTGGGATTCCAGACACTATACCCAGAAAACTATAGAATAAAACCATTGGCTCTTCACGGGACAAACAGAAGTCAGTGAAATTTAGGCCTTACAGCTACTGATTAAAATTATCTTGGGCCTGATTTCAAACTGAGCCTGTAACTGGAGGGCATTTAAAGCTGGGTATCATGTAGGTGCCTGAGCTGGTGTTTTGAGGACAGAGCAGGTTTCTGGTGTCTTTTGTTGCTTTTCTTTCCATGGATGGCTGTTCCCAGCATGTGAGGTCCACAGTTGGTGTCAGTGACCACAGTCCTGGCTGGACTCTGGAGGGAAGGTAGCCAGGCAAAAGCTGCCCCATCAGGGACAACACAGCTCTGGGACCTGGGGAGAACTCTGGTTTAGAGTTAAGATTTTCAAGCATCCAGGTAGCTCCTTAATTATGCCCTGCATTCCCAGAAGGGAAAAAAGTATTATATTAACTTTCTGAGCCTGAAAGAAATCAGCTGATTGATAGCAATCGGGAAAAAATCAGAAGTAAAAGGAGCTGTTTAATGTGTGGTTAGTACCAAAAATCATTGCTCTTTTCTTCAAAAGTGAAAGGTGAAAGTCTCAAAGTAACTAATGTTACTTCTGTAACTGATGTGGTATCTCCTGATTCCAGGGCAAGTCAGGTGTACTGTGAGGATGTGCTGTTGTAGTGCTGCTGAACTTGATGGAATTTAGGACATATTGGAATTGAGAAGGATTTGGGTTTTCTAGGCTTCTAAGAGCGCTGATATTTAGATATGCGGTTCTCTTGGTGCCTTTAAAATCTCCTCCTATTTATGTTTTTCCCAGTGCTCAGAGATGACTTGGGTATGGAGTAAAGAGAGTGTTTTACCACTCAGATCAGTTCTCCAGTTCCAGTAGCTGTCAATTACCTGTTGCACTGTGTAATCACTGCCTTTAAATTAAGCTGTCAGTCCAGCCACCTCTCATTTTCACTGCTTTCAGTGACAAAAGTCACTTCAAATGGGTTCAGCAGCAGTAGTCAGACTCCTGTGCAGGTTACTAGAGGGAAGAAGAATTATGGGGCAGAAAATAGACAGTGAAGTTGCAGAGATAACTGCTTTGAACATTCTCTAGTTCAGTCTCAAGTGCAGCACAGCTAAGCACGTGCTTAGCTTTAAGCCTGCAATAAAACAATAAAAATAAGGTATTTTACTTATTGTTGAGACTTCTAGCTTAGTAGCAACATTTAGGGTGTGTCAGTGGGCCACAATATTCTGAATATTTGGCATGACCAAATTCTGCCAACACACTCAACTTGGAGCCTGGAGTGTGCCTCGTTTGTGTGATGTTTGGGACCGGGTGAATCCCATAAACATAATCTAATTTGGGTTTGTTCATGCTTTGCACATTAAGTTGTGAGGTAACAATACACTCTGTGAACGCTGCAGTGATTTAAACACGGGCATGGGAGGCTGGTGCTCTCCAGCAGGATGATTACACAGCATTTGTCAGAGCTGCCAGCATCAGCCCCCGTGGTGGCCTCAGCAGCTGAGAACTCCCACAGACGAACAGCAAAGCCACATCCAGCCTGGATGCTCCTGCCACTGCTAAGTTTAGATACGAAATAAATCCGTTTCTGTCCCTGTTCCCTAACTTTCACTGCGTTATTCTTTTATTTCAGGCCATCAAATCTCCTCCTGGACCAAAGCAACATTGACATTTCAGCCTTCCGCACCACGGGTGATTGGCTCAATGGTTTCCGGACAGGGCAGTGCAAGGACATTTTCACGGGTGTGGAGTACAGCTCCTGTGACACAATAGCCAAGATTTCCACAGAGTAAGTTGGAGTCTGCTGTGCATTCTCATCACAGGTACAAGTTCAGGCATAAGCAGAGGTAGCACTTTTATACGGTGTTTCCAGTTCTTAGCTGAAATCTTCATACATTTAAAGAGACAGATGGGAATTACTTGTTGTAGTTGAAATACCCATGAAGAAAATCTGTGTCTGGTGACTGGGTGAAGGCTGTGGTCCCACAGCTTTTTGTCACTTAAGTACAAGGAAATTCCCTGTTTATTCCAATACAGTAGCACCGTGCATCATCTGGTACACCAGCATCACTTTCTTCCACTGAAGTTTCACTCTCAATTCTTTATATTTTGGCTTTTATATGGGAGTTTCTGTACAGCTGGCACATTGCCAGTCTTTCCCTTTATTGCCCACCCCATATTCCACCAAACCGGGTGAGGGTGCAAATTCTTTCTAGCTGTTTTCCTCCTCCATGCTAATAATTACTCAGGGGCTGAACTCCCTCCTGCTATGCTTGGAAGTGAGCAAATGGCAAGTTTATTACATTTTAAATGCAATCCATCTTTGTTCTAGTGACAAGTAAGAGTAGGGTAATGTTGTTTCTGCACCTGAAAAGGCATCAAGTACAGTTAAAAATTTAATGCCAAAGGAAATCCTAATTCCCAGTTGGGCTGGCTGGATACACTGCAAGTTATGGAGAAGTATTCAGCAGCTGTCCTACCAACAATTAAACACATCAATGCCGCTAATTAGTGTATTAGTGCATCTATTAAAAGGGTGCTAATGGCTTTTTGTAACAATTACCCTTTAGGGGCAGTGTAGAAATCCTTTAGGAATGCCCAATTTCCTGTGAGCCCCTGGTTAATTAGCCCTTCACAGGTGTTAAACCACCTCTGTTGCACGAGGAGCAATAAGACTGGAGATCCTGGACAAACGAGGTGAAAACCAGGGGAGACACTGGAAGCTTGGCCATGGAGACCTTCGCCTCCATGCTGGTAGCAGAGTTCAGGGGGCCGTTTAGAGGGCAGTGATGTGTCAGCACTGCCCAGGAAAAGCCATCAGATTGGTGGGGGGTGGAGGTGTTAGAGAGGCTCAGCTGATCCAGCAGTGACCCCCTTGCCCCAAAAGCCCCGTGCTGTATCACTGGAGAACAGTTTCATTGCCTTTTTTTCATCAGTTTCTTTGCCTTTTCTTCCAGGTAAGCAAACACAACTAGGCTAAATGAGTTTTCACTCGATTTTTTGCAGCCCCCTTGTGTTCTCAGACAGTGGCTCTCGGTGTTTTTTGCACCAGGGCTTGTGCTTCAGCAATATCCCTGTACCTGGAGGTTCCTGCAGTTCAGCAATATGAGATGGGCAAGTTCCTCGCTGTTTGCTGAGATCAGTGCCAAGAAACTCAGTGTCCTCACTCACACATCTTCTCTTTTCTCCAGTGACATGAAGAAAGTCGGCGTTACAGTGGTGGGCCCACAAAAGAAGATTGTCAGCAGTATCAAAGCTCTAGAAACTCATACAAAGAACAGCCCTGTTCCTGTGTAAGGTACCAAAATGATGTTGCTCAGGAGAGGAAAAAAGAGGAGAAAAGTTGCATCACAGGTCAGAAGTGATGGCTGATAAACGGCAGAATTTAAAGGAGTTCTTTGCAACAGCTTCGGAAACGTAATGGTTGAGATTTCAAACCCACAAGACACTCAAATATTGAGTATAAATGCCTTAAAAATAGGAGCAAACTTGTTTTCTATCTGTTAATCCTGAAGGGTGGGTGCTCTTGACTGACTGTTAATGCAGATAGTAAATTTCAAAAAGGAAAAAAAAAAAGTGAAAAATCCTTCCAAGTAAAAACCAGTGTTACTAAAACCTAGAGCCATTTGAATATTAAGTGACTGAGTAACAGAAAAAAAAAACATGGACATAAAAGCTGTGTATTTGATCTATACAGCAAACAAGAAGAAAGAAAGACTTGCAGTATTTTTATACAGAAGAGATCTGTAACAGGTATTTTATTTCTTTAAAAGCAAGGAAAATAGAGGACTATACCTCACAACCTGTCTGGCCATATTTACTATAATGTCATTGTAACATGCTATTTCGACTTCAGGAAGGAACACACAAATAAAGCTTGTAGTGACTTTGAGTTAGTTAACAAAAGATTTTCACCATTATGTTAGCTTCCCTAACTGTGTTCATTTAAACAGAAACAAGTCTTAATTTTTAAAAGGCTTATTTATTTTCTTGGTTTGTTTTTTTGTTGGGTTTTTTTTCCATTATTGTTTATATTTATGCTTAAATACCTTAACCTGGCTGTATTATTGCCAAGTGCCAAATGTTATCAAAACTTCATTGGTTCAACCTGAGAAATTGTCTGAGGGTTAGTTACTAGGTTATTTGACGCTCACAGAATCGTACATGAAATACAGAAGGAAAGAAAGGTGGTCTTTTTTTCAGCACTGACACTATGAAAAGCATCTGGACTTGTTGAGATTTCTTCCATTTGCTGTGAGTGGTATTTTCAACCAGGCTGGGGTTTTGGCAGTGGTGTGTGCATTGGTCTTTAGATCAGTGTGTCTGCCCCAAACAGCACATCCCATTTCCTTCCCCCAGGCTGCTTTCCTGTCACAATAAGGACCCCTGTTCTTGGGTGGTGTTCAGGTGACAGATCTGCCAAGAAAGTATTAAAAAGAGCCAGGGTTGTTGCTTCCTGCATTAACTGATGATGCTTTTTGAGTCCCCTGGGAAGTGGCCCTTGTTTAAAAGGATGACTTGAGCTGTGCAGTGGGGCTTTGGTGTGGTAGTTTACACATGCCTGAGCTAGAACCCCCTGAAGAGGTACTGCCATCCTGTAGGGGACCTGGATTTTTGGCACAGCTTCTGTGGGTACCTCTTCCTTGAAAGAAAGCAGAAGGGAGCTCAAGTCTTGGAGAGCATTCACATCTCCCAGTGGAAAAAGGAGACCGGAAGGTGGATTTTGAGGGCTCTCCACCATTTTCAGCATCTTCCAAAGAGCTTCCCAGCTCCCAAGTTGCTGCTCTGGAGCACATCAATTCCAGTTCTGAGCAGACACAAGTCTTTGCTCTGAAAATGAATGGTTTGACACACAGTGTGAGCCATTTCTTGTGCTTCTTAACACTCTAGATGTGATGCCAGGCACACAGACAGCAGGCCTTGGTCACCATTCTGTTTCCCAACTTGTCATTCTGGAATCTAGACCTGATTCTGATGAATCTCTAAAAGTCCAAGACTCTGTGAGAGGCAGATGAAGAAATGGCACATGGTGTTTTTTCTGTGCATGCGAAAGCAGGTAACCAGTTGTGCTTTCTTCTGTTGGCTTGGGTGTTGAATCTCCTTGGTATATAAGTAAGGAAACAATCATTTTCTAGAGTTTGTGGGGCTGAAATTGTTCTGCATGACTCCAGGTCTTAAAACATGTCCAGGCACAACATTTATCACACATTGCTAAAGAGAAGCAGAGCTAGAGACTTTTTCATGAGTGCTGGCAGTGAGCGTGCTGTAAAGGACTGCATTGGAAACACACTCACAGCATAATAATTAGTAATTCTTTCTGAAAGAATAGTGAATGGGTTTTAAAGTTGAAATTAAAAAAAAAATAAAAATGGAAGAAAGTTAGAATAAAGCACTTAAGATGTAAAGAACACTTTTCCTTATCTGCCCCCATCTATCATGAAATTCAGTATGTTGGATAGAAAAGCTGTGTTTTGTGTTGCTTAGTTCATTCAGAATCTTTCTTTTCTTCGGGTTAAGATCGCTCTAAATCAGGCATTGTTAGTGAATTTAAGCCACCGAAATCCAGTGGCAAGCATTGTCTGTGTGGGGACAGCTTTTTGTGACATTTCTGCTCAGCTTCATTCTGCTGCTGGAGAGTGGGGGCGAGGGGCTGGGCTGGGGGGGGCTGACCTCTGGGAAATGCTTCTGGAAACACAGACCCAGTTCTTAGAGTTTTAGACACTTGAAAACTTTGCACCAACCACCCTCAATTTCCTCCTGCCACGTGTCCTGTCACATTCCTTGCCCACTGTTTGGGCATGCTCAGCACAGAAGATTCAATCTCGCCGGGGAAAAAAGCAGCTGGGTTTTGCTTTTCTTTGCTGTTAGGAGTAGAGAGTTTTTCAAACCCGTTTGGTTTTCTCTCCCTGTCGGAAGTTGATTTGTACTGTAAGTGGCCTCTGTTGCAAGCATCCTGTACTCCCTGTCCCCCTGTACATATGTAAACATAGCAGTGTACAATTCTTCAGTGTGGAGTAGAGAAATAGAGGTCGTGTGGCCATCTGCCTGTACAGGTTATGGACATCAAGCAAAATGCAAACTGCTCATAAAATGCCATGCCATATTACTGGGTTTGTACCTTTCAATATAGTTTCCATTTTATTTATTTCTGTTAACATAATCTAGTTTTTGTGCTGTAACTTAGCATCCAATAAGCAATGTATAGATGTGATTTGATTGGCAATATGTATTTACTTTAACTTGTATTTCAAAAGCATTACTTACTCATTTAGATTATATATTGTGCAATTGTAGATGGCCTCTTACTAATGTAAAATGATTTGTAGTGGAAACATTTATATTTTTATAATAAACATAATGAAAGTATTTTTTACATACTGAAATACTGAGGTGATTGCTTGGAGGACAAAGTAAATTTATTTGATTAGTGTGATAAAATTGTAATTAAATATGGATAAATTCTGAGTGTTAAAGCATGGGTC
Organism: Oreocharis arfaki; assembly: GCA_013398015.1. Classification (NCBI taxonomy): domain Eukaryota; kingdom Metazoa; phylum Chordata; class Aves; order Passeriformes; family Paramythiidae; genus Oreocharis; species Oreocharis arfaki. The sequence continues at coordinate 285,493 of VZRR01002319.1, forward strand.
TGGAGTGAAAGCTAGATATTACCTATATTATCTATTCAAAGAAACGAGCAGTGCAGGTTTTAACTAAACAGACCAGCATTTGTGCAAAACTGACTTACATCAGTCAAAGACTTTACTTTCTCCATGGATACTGGAAAACATCATCTTCTACAGCCTGCCTATGGGATACCGAAAAAAAGCTGTCATTTATTTTAGTTGTGTCAAGTATTTCCAAAATTTTGCTTTCTTTCCTCCCTCGCCAGTGGACCTCTTTTCATCTTATTACTATGTTGAATCCAGTCAAAGATGTACTTTTCAACAAAATAAAATAGCCCACCACGTACTGTAACTTCACCCCATGATCATTTCTTGCCTCTGAGTATCTGTGCTAGATAGTATTTTGCCCCTGTTTTGTTATGTCCCTGCCACATTGTTTCTGGGTGCTTCACCCAAGTACAGGGTCTTTGAAAATGCCAACATACACAACTCAGGAATTCTCTTCCTACAAAAATAGGAATGGTTTTGATGCTTGCCAGTTTCTTGAATTTTACAGGTTCTTTCTGTACCGTAACTGATTTTGCATGCTTTTGTATACTACTCTGCTAGCTGGTGCAAAACAATGAATGATATACCTGTCCTGGAGTCTGTAAGCTGATAAACTTTATGAATGTGGATGTAGTATACTTTTTTTTTTCGGGGGGGTGGGCATTTTGACTTGGTTTGTTCAGCAGAAAGGGGAATCACAGAAAAGAGTCACCCAGAGCTGGACTTGTCCTTAAATGACAACAGCTGGACTGAAAGCCCCTTGTTCCTCCTGACACCAGAATGCTTCGTGCTGTAGTGGGTAAATGGTGTCATTTTAGCTTCCAAACAGGGGGTTGGATGCTGTGCTGGAGCACCAGGGAGGCGGCTCTGAGGGGGTCTAATCCACGCAGTGTGCAAAGCATTTGCTTTGTGAGTAGGTTTCACTTCAGGAATTGTTTTTTCCCTGACTTGTGTCTGTCCCTTTGGCATTGCTGGTACCTTATATTTGCTCTGGATCCTCGAGGACGCAATGGCTATTGGTGTTTTCATTGCTGTTACTGTAAAATGGTATTAATGCAGCCAGCTCTGGAAGGGCAGCAGGATGCATTCAGTTAAGAGCAGCAGGACAAGGAACTGCCTGGCAGCCCCCACCACCACAGAATCCCAGAATCCCAGAATGTGCTGATTTGGAAGGGACCCATAAGGATCCTCGAGTCTGGAGAGGTAAATTGCTGATAATCTGTTCCATAAATTCAATGTATCTGTCAGGGCTTTTTAGTGCTGCCCAACTGTTGTTTTTCCACTTGGCATTTCTTCTCAAGGATGATGCCCAGACCCAGATATCTGTACTATTAAAAGCCCAAGCAGTGCCAAGTGAAATCAAACCACTGCTTCTGCTGTCTCATAACTCCTGTTAGTTCATATGGATATCCAGGCTATTGACTTCCTTTCATTTTCTGAGCTGCTCTCATTCCTCAGATCTTGTCCAAACTGCCTGGTCAGTAATTCCCCATTTAATAGGTGTGCACTCAGTTCCTTTTTCAGTCCTTGGTCCAATTCTTTGGGATTTCTTAAAGAATTTTAATTCCCCAATTTAAAAATATCTATCCTGGAGATTTTTCTCTTAGCTTTGATTCATTCCCTCATACAAACAGGCACATGGTCTTCATCCAGGTTACTCATGCAGAGGTGAACAGCACAAAACACAAAAGCCAGCTTTCTCTTGGCTTCCACATTATCTTTTTCAGATGGCCAGAGATCCTCTGGTAAATGAAAAGTGCTCAGGACACGGGATTTTTCAGCTCACTGTGCTTTCACACTAAAATGATTTCATAATAGCCCATATTTCCCCAGTTAGCTCATAAGAATGTCGTGGGGGACAGCACCAGAAGTCTTAGTAAAGACAAGATAAATCACATCCACTACTTTTTAGATTATCTTGTCACAGAAATAAATTAGATGAGTTTGATGGGATTTGTTTATTCTTGACGAATCTGAGTTGGTTTCTTAAGACCTCATAATCCTGTAGCTGCTTTGAAATGTATTGTGTGAGATATATATATAGATAGATAGATAGTTGTGTATATATCTCCTTCTGGGTGTTTGAGGTTAGCATACCTGCTCTGGAATTGCCTGGCTCTGCTTTTCTCCTCTCTTTAAAGCTCAGGATGATCTTTGCTCCTCTCCAGTTGCCTGGGCTCCAGGACTGCTCCAAGAGAATAGCCAGTACTTGGAGCAGTCCCTCGTTGCTATAATAAATCCCACAGACTGCAAACCTGAATTCATCAATCACTTGGATTCCTGGGATTCCTGATTATGAAACAGAAGTAAGATGCACACAGACAAATATTTTAGTGCATGACCAGGTTCTGCTTGGAATTTTTGTCATCCAACAACGATTAAGAGTCATCATTAAGGGAGCATTTGGTTAACAAATTTTATTATTTGCTTTTAATTAGATTTAGCAACTGAGGTTCATCACTGCTGTATCGCTTTGAAGGTAGTTGGGGTGTGGGTTCATTGGAAATCTTTCAGTTCACTCTGTTGCTCTCCACATGAGGTGAGAAATATCCTTTATGTCCACTCCCCTTTTATCCAGTATTCTTAGAAAGCTCAATTTTTTAGTTTCTTCAGTAAAGTGTTTACTCACCATGCATTTGTAATTAATACTGAGTTTAGCTTCCAGTCCTTTAAGAAGTGTATGTTTGCAAGAGAGTGTGAAGTAACCAGAGCTTTTTGCTCCTAATATTTGGGGCTTTAGCAGGCATTTGACTTCTCCTGCCTCAAGGCCTGTGAGGACAGAAAAAATGGGTGTTTAGTCTCACTGTGTTCATAAGAGCATAGAGTAAAACATTTTATTTTAAGGCACTGAGATGAAATGAAGCCAGTAAAAAAACCATATAAATGCTAAAACCTATTTGTTTAAATGAAAAAAAAAAATAATAAAATGGAGGTCTGATAGTTTTGCACCGTGGTCTGACCAGGGATTCAGATAAACATCTCTGATGTCAATTTTCCTGTCGTTCCCCCTCCCGACTCAGCAGGAAATAGTCCTTGGGTATGGTTCAGATTTTATTTGAAGCATTTTATTTTCACAGGGTGCTTCGCTCTCTTCACTTGCATTGCTCTCAGAGCTCGTGCAGTTCAACAGAGGCTAAAATTAGGCTCAAACCACTGTGTCACAGAGCCCTTTCCTCCTGCAGGCTTTCCCTGGTACCTGCTGTCCCCTGCTGTCCCCACCAAGCATCGTCCTGACCCCTCCTCCCTCTGCTGGCAACAGGGGCTCCCCATCCGCTGTACCTTACAGCCCGACCCCCCGGAAAACCCAAAAATAAGGATGAGAGGTGACTTGAGGAGATGTTTTAGAGTCGAAGCAGTGTTTCAGCAGCTGCGCTATTAATTGCTGGCCTTGCTGCACTTTCTGCACCATCCAAGTTTAACTCTGTGGATCCCACCAGACATTTAGATTTGCCTGGGATATTTTCCCTCATAAATCACGTTCAGAGTAGACATTTTGTCCCCATCTTTTCTGCGTTATCTGGGTGGCTTTTTGCAGAGACAGCTGGATATTTGCTGGCAGGTTTTTTGACCACTGCTAAAACATGCAGCTTCCCCTCAGGCTGGTTGTCAGCTAATCACCAGTAATGATTCCCATTTTTAGTGTGCCCCTTTCAAGTTGCTTTGCCTTTTATTATTTAGCTATTTTTAATCTCTTTCTTTCACTCTCATAAAGGTTTTTTGGGAGGCTTTGCTTGAGGACTAAGTCACAATTCCCACTTGTATGTACTTAAAAAAAAAAAAAATTGTGCCTCATTAACTGAGTTAATACTTGCCTAATTGTAATAGCAAAGCAATAAAATTCAATCCCTACAACAATGTGATGCTGTAACTTCCTTTCCTCTCACTGATGGAGCACTGGGCTACCTGCCAAGGAAGTCAAATGAAAATAGGAAACAATATGAACAAATAAAATCTATTTCTGAGATTTAGATGTTTTCTTGAGGTTTTTGCTTGGTTTTGTTTTTTTTTTAAATATTCTGTTATTACTTGATTCAGTTTTTTTATTTTTTGTTCCCAGCTTCCCTTGTGCACATGGTTTTTTGGAGACAGAGGAGTTAGCCCACAAAGAAATTATTTTTCCTCCCTTTTTACCTCTTCCTCATATATAAGTAGTCCTCTTCATGTAAGGTCCTATAGGGTTTTTGTGAAAAAACAGGTGTATCAGATACCACCAAAAATCTATATGGGAACACCTCCCCAGCATGGACTATATAAATAACTGTAATCAAGCCAAAGAAATAATTTGATTCCTTCAAACAAATAGAAAATAAAGATCAAATTGAAGGAAACCTCTGTCCCTGGCACCAGCCAGCCATCAGAATTGTAACACAGCTTTATCAATCTCCTGCTGCAAGGGAAGAGATCCCATCAGAAGAAAAACAGAAGGCAGAAGGAAGACATTGAAACACGGGGCTGAAGAAGCCAGAGACCTTTGCTACTCTTAACATCCAAAACTAAATGCATTCGTCCTCCCTTCTTTTGTAATTTCTATCCAATATATCCTCTGCTGAACCGTAACTGGCTAAGCTAAGCATTTAGACTGAAAAGAAAGATATTTAATAGCACCCACACACTGAGCAGCTCCTCCATGCTTAAGATGATGTTGGCCAATGGGTGTCCAGCTCTACGCTGTGTGGACCAGGCTCCATCCTCTCGACATGTGTTTTGAGGCGTAATGGGTATAAACATTATGAACACCAGCAGCTCTTTGGCCTGTTCTCTCTGGCTGCCCCACCACCTACTGCTGTTTGGGTTTTAGGCACTCTGTCTGAACTGCATTTTTGTGTACCTAGTCTGTTTTTAACCATGAAAAGCACAGCACCCTTTCCCCCACTCTTATCTGCTTCAGTGTTGTCGCTGGGATCTATTCGGTGCCTTATCAGAGGAACCTCTTTCACATGATTTTTTCCCAAGCCCAAATCTTTACCTTTAATATAGGTAATCAGTGGCTGTTAAATTGCCTCCTAATGAGTTTTTGCAGTGATTTTGGTTGTGGCCTTTTGTTGCTAAGTGCCTGCTAGAATGGTGCTAAAATTACAGATTGAATAATTTGCTGCTCTCAACAGGAAGATCCCATGGGTCATGGTAGATAGTGCTTGTTGAGAAGACAGAACTAAGGCTTTCCATCCTGTGGGAAAACAGAGGAACAACCAACTTGGATATTTTTCTCCTAATCCTTTGGAATTTGCAATCTGCACTTTAGATCACACACTCTTTTCATCCGTGTCCTTAGTGTCCGTGCAGGATCCGACTCAAACAGGCACAGAGCCAAATGAACCAATGGTCAAAAATGTCTCAGTGGCTTCCCAAAAGGGAAACTTTCAGACTTACCTGCTACTATTCTATCATTTTATCAGCAGGGCTTCTTTCTCCGAGTAACCATTCTTGTCACACTGTAAAAGATATTGAGTTTGCTGTGACAGGTCTGGCTGTGTGTAGTTACTGTGATACTGAAACTATAAAACTTTTAAAATATTCCTGAAATATTTTTTAAATATTTAACAGTTAGAAGTTTCATGGGCTTAGATCACCATATGTATGAAATCTACTTGATGTTTTAGGTTAAATGTTAGTCCTGTATCTTGAGGGAGAGGTTGCCACTACTAAGCAGAGAAAAACTTTATCTTCCAGTACGAAGGAATCTGAAAAAGCTCGCAAGGGTTGTCAGAAATTTCACCTACAGTTTGTGAAAATCTGATTAATTTTCCAGTGGGAGAATGAGAGGAAAAAAAAAAAAAAAAAAGATCTGATTTAGTCCCTGAAATACCAAGCTCAGTAATATCGGAGGCAGGAGCAGAGGACTCAGGGGAAGCATTCCTGTTTCCTTCATTTAGCCTTAGCAGGCTTTGGACACAGGGCTAAAGTTACCCCTCTCTCCAGAGATGCTGTGCAGGGGCTTGGATGTGGAATGGGAGCAGTGCATTATAAATCTCTTTGCAGAACATAAGAGTGTAAGGTTCTTGGAAGGAAAATACGTCGGCTCTTGTGTCATTTAAGGGTTGTGGCATTTCCAACCCCTCAGTAATTGCGTAGCTCTTTGCATTTGTGAGAAAGCAGAATGAGATGCCTTAAAAGGGGGTTCTGCGTATTGTAAAAGTCCAACTGCAACTCGCAGAAACACCCCTGAGACTTATTGCTACCATTAGAAGCTTAGAGTAATGTGCACATATTTTTCTTTTTAGGCCATGCACACTTTATCCAACCCTCGGAGGTAAAAGAAAAAAAAAAAGAAAGAAAAGGAAAAAGAGTAAATGTTCTGTTAAGTATGGGGTGTTTTTTTCTTTGCTTTGATCTTGCCACCACATCCCTGGCATCACACCCCGTGGTTCCACAGACCCTGGGGATCTCCTGAAGGCCACATTTTCTCTGTAAAGCTGTGAGTTCCAGCACTGCTTCTCAGCTGCATGAGGGTCCGAAGGAGCAGCTGGGGGGAAGGCAGCAAGGGAGGGGATTTCATTTAGGCTGGAGACCCCAAAACTCAGCTCCAGGCTTCCCTAGCTGTGGGATACGTGGAGTTGGCACAGCCACTGCCCAGCCATTGCTGGGGCACTGCCAGTTTTGGCAAGGCTGAATGGTGGATGGTGGTGGAATACTTCATAAAGGAAAATGCTCATCACTTGAAACTCGTTACATTTCATTCTCTGTGTATGTCTATTGTGCCTCAGCAACAGGGGAGAGCCAAGGCAGAAGCACAACTTTGTCAAGTGCCTCGTTGGCTTTGTTTTTTGTGGAGTTTGTCACTGCATTTTAGAAGATCTCAGGTCTACTTTGTAACCTAACAACTGGAAGTTTTCCTCTTTCTGCTGGAACTTCTTAATGTGCCTTATACAAAACAGTGGGAATGATTAAATCACAGCAAAGAGGAAAACAAGTAGAGTGACAAGTGTAGCTGCGGAATAATTCAGGAGTTTTCACTTGGACACTAGCTATGCTCCAAAATCAGCAGCAAAAGCAGGTTTGCAACCTTTGTCACCAAAGTCTTTCGAGGAAATATTAGTCTGGCATCTCACAGAAATCATTTGGTATGGCCTGAGCCAGAAAAACCTCTCAGTCTTTTTGGCTTCAGAGTTCATGATTCACCCGGAGTCACACAGCGCTTCCCATCCCTACGCTTGAAAAATCCTTGGCCTAGGAAACAAATCCCATTTTCCCCGTCTCCCTGGTGTGCCAGGCACAGAGACATGACAGCCCTTTGCTGGCTGTGTCTGATGCAGACATTAATATTGCTGCAGCCTGGATCAGGGCTGATTCCCACCCAGCATGGTGGTGCCCCCGGGCTGCTCAGCCCTGCCTGTTTGTTGTCACAAAATCCTGACTTTCTCCGAGAGCCACAAAGTGAGGGGGGAAACCCCAACATGTGCCCGGCTCTGCTGCTGCTCATCGCCTTTCCTCTGGCTCCGCACCGCCCCTCCAGCCTCGGCATTTCAGTAACGAGAGAACAACCTGTGCAATCTGCTCGGTGGGGGAACAGCTCATACGAGGACAATTTCCTCTCCTCTGCTGCTGAATATAACTTCCCCTGGGTAGGTGGGGATTTTGGCAGCCTGTGCGAAGGCTAGCAGAGGCTGGAGCAGAAGCTGTAATAGAGCTGTTATGACTTGACAGCCCTGTTTTGTGATGCACTGGGGGATTTTGTTACAAGTCAATTGTAGCTTCAAGAAATTTTAAGAGTATGGCATCAGCTTGTACGGTTGGGGTTTTTTTTTAATGTTTAATAAATGAAATTGCAGTAGATTTTTACATGGAGATTATGGCTGTAGCAGGCCTGGATGACTTAATAAAAACGAAAATCAATCGAGCAACTTGATTTTGTTGGCGAGTTTTTGCTCTGTAAGTGGCAATAAATGCTTTTGCAACCCTGATAATTTCACTCTAATTTCTTCAGGCAGTGCCAAAACACTGGGTTTATACTGTTTGCTGAGTGGTTTGGGGGTTTTTTTTGCTAAATTTGTGGTTAAAGAGCACTCTCTGAAAGATTATTTCATGTAACCTTTGTCACTACAGTGTCTATCAATGATGACCAGAAGCTTGAAGGAGTCCTGTGGCTTGAGAAAAGACTTTTCACCTCCCCTCTCACTGTAGCCTTTCTTTTTCTTGAATTAATGGAGTTGATGGTGGCAATTAAAGCTGCAGGTCACTGACTCCATGTGGTCACAATAGAGCTTATTTTTGTTGTAAGCTAATGATTCACAGTGAGGGAAGGAAAAGGGATAAGATTTTGAACAAAAAGACGCAAGGACGGGTCCCTGTTTGATTTTCTTGGGAGCATGGTGTTGAATTAAATTACACAAATTATATAAAACTGTCTGGTGTTTACTCCTTGCCAGAGCAATGGGAGGTAATCAACGGTCAGTAATTGGAAGAATATTTGGTTTGCCTCTACTCTCAGCCCTTCCCTGGGCTGAAAGACCCCATTCTTCAAAACCAGGTATTTACAACACCCATTATAATCTCCTTTTAGTGCTGCACGTTGAGCTCTCTCCTTGCTGTGCTCAGTCCCTAAGCCTGGCTTAGTACATACACACTCATAGAACTTCTGAAATTTGCATTCTGAAAAATCTCACTTAAAAAAAAAAAAAAACGAAAAAGAAAAAAGAAAGAAGCCAAGAAAGTGTTTCCTTTTAATTATCCTGTTCTGAAAAAAAAAGGTCTCTGTGTGCACTGTGTGCATTTGGGCACTCAGAGTAGATTTTAATGGTAATTCAGATATCACAACAGCAGCCCAAGGAGTTAAAAATAAACCATGTGGGGTTCTTGTGGTGTTTGGGGGTTTTTTTTGCCACAGGTAGAAACAGGACCTCTTTAGTAGACACAACCTTATAAAATATGTCATACTCTTGCTGGGAGTAGTCATATTCCTTTTCTTAGGATATGATTTTTAACCACCGTTTTAGCTAACCTGTCAAAGCAGCTGCTCAAAGCATGTGAAAATTGGAGGTGGTGGCATCTCCAAGGCCTGAAATTTGCCATCCAGATAAATTCAACTGGAAGGAGGCCACGTGTGCTGTGGCTGGGGGTGGAAGAAAGATGCCAAGCAGGGCCCAGAGCCCTGCAGGATGCACAGCTGGAGGGCACAACCACCCTACCAAGGCTGCTACTGAAGCCAAAGGGAGGTGAAACCCCAGCCTCTTAGCTTTTTTCCATTCTTAAATGAATGGTTACCTCTAGCTGTGGATTCCACAGCATTACCCCTGGAGGATTGTTTTGGACAATCCTGATTCTCAAGGCTTTGGGGGTTTTCTGGTCCGCGGAGCATAAAATCCTGAGGAGGCCAGAAAAAAACAGGATTTACAACCCTGCTGAAGATTTGAAAAGACCTTCTGGGATGCCTGCCCCCACACACAACTCCCAGAAGCCCAAAAGAGGAGAGTCTGGATATCCATGCCCACCTGCCAAGAAATGGGAAATTTCTAGGCTCAAGCCAGATGTGTAGCTGGAGTTTATATGACTTCCTGTGCTCTCTCAAATCCATGGCTTTCTGCTCTGAGACAGTCCTCAGAAAAACAGAGTTTAGGACATCTGTGGGCTTATTAGCTGCTTGTCGGGTTGCTTTGGGGAGAAATATTTTTAGATTTTTCATAGAATATTGGAATTTCCACAAATGAGCATTTTCCTAATGAGAAAGTGTTCTCTCAATGCCAGCAGTCCTGAGCAGTGCAGGTGCAGCCAGTGGAGAACTGACATTTTTGAAGGACTTTTAAACGGGTCAGCTAACAAGCCCAGCAAAACCAATCCATTTTCCTGGGTGGGCATCTTAGGGAGAATTTTGCTCTCTCCTGGATGAAGTGTGCAGAAAAAGGTTGGTCTTTTTAAAGCCTCTTGCTGGACAGAAGGGCATGAAGGCTTTTGTGTCACCTGTGCAAGCTTCGATGCCACGCCCTGACCCTTTTCTTTTTCTCCAAGCAAGGAATTTAATGAGCTACAAAAATTACAAAGCCTATCCAGAGGCAAAACGTTTCTCATATAGCCTGGAACTCCTTTGCTCCTCAGGAGTTTTCTGACAAAGGGGCCATGAACCCTTTAAACACCCTTTACCTACAAGGTAGCCCTTGGGTGTAGGGTGGCCTCTGAGAGGTGCCCACCAGAAACACCATCTGTAGTGTGCTCACACCTCAGGTGTTTCTCTGAAGGCATTGTGAAATCCCAATTTTGGATCTCCACGGTCTGGATTGCACTCCAGTTCTACCTGAGCTGCAGTTTCTCAGGGAAAATCAGCATCCTGTTGGTTATCTGCGAGGGGCTGGGGCGCTGCAGTGCCCTTCAGGACACTGCACAGCAACAGGGATGGGGAAATCATGAGCTTCTGTTTATTAACTGAGTGATACCACATGTGGAGTGCTGGATGTTTACAAAACTGCCTGGGTGGGTTGATCAAACGAGCAGGGCCTTTCCTTTGGTTTAATTCCTGTTAACTGATGAGAGTGAAAAAAACCCCCAGCAAATCAAATCAAAACTAACGGGGCTGCAGCCAAGCAAAAAACACGAAAATGAAAGATGATTGAGTTGTATTGTGCTTGTATCTCGGTTTTTTGAGGCTTAAATAGGAAGATGCCTGTCCCCTTTCTTGCTATTCCAAGCCTGGAAGGAGCACTGCCTTGCAGCCTGGCACAGCTGGAGCCCCGTGTCCCCTCGAGATGCCTAATGACTTGCAGATTTATTCCAAGGCAGTTAAGGGATTTACCTCCTTCCAGAAACTGCCGAGGAAATGATCATCTGATACAGAAGAAGTGGTTTAGTGAAATGACATGCAAGAGAGAAATATGTCATATCCTCAGGGGCCCAAAATGCATCTCCCAGCCATCCAGATGGATATTCCCTGGTGCGGGATGTGCTCTTGTCCTGGACCCTGTGGTCATCAGGGAGCAACACTGGAGACCCAAGCAACCAGAAACTGGTCCTACTGTCACAAGAACCTCCCTTTTTGTTGTAGGAACTTAACATTTGACCTGTGCAGCTTCGACCTTTTCCTTTTAGCATCCACTTATCTTTAGGGGAAACTGTGTAGCTGAGTTTTTAAATGGGATCAGTAGCAACTACCTGCACCTGCGTCCCTCTGCAGTGAGTTAATAAAGAGAGCTTGCATTTAGATATAAAAGTGTGTATTTTCCCATGCTGTAACTCGATTGTCTTCCTCAGAGTTACACAAGGGACAGATTTGGATAAAAGTAAATCCAGGCCAAACTTTTACTCAGGGCAAAACTTATGTCAGGATTAATAGGCTACTCTGGCGTTCTGTCCTGCAGAATCAATTAAAAACAGTTATAAAGGAAGAAACAAGCCACCCCTGGGGTTATTGCACCTATTTTTTTATGGCCTTTTATCATGTGTAGTCCTCAGCACCTGTTTAAAATGCTGTGTAATCTGAAGAGAGCCTCTTTGCTTGGGTGTAAATGGAGGTTTCCCTGTCATAGCTGTGCGTACTTAAAGCAGTGCTTAAAGTAACACAGGGCAAGTGTGTCTGCTTCTTTCTGATGACCAAGCACACCAGGACTTCCTGAGGGCTGTTCTCTGCTGTCTGGCAAAAGGTAAAATAACCCAGATATTGTCATTTTTGGCGCTTTTAGATTTGAGGTAAACCTAGAGCTGTCTTGGTTGGATGGTGTGTGTTGGTTTGTAGGTTATCACAAGTTAAAACCTGGCTTAGGGGAGTTTTATGTGGCAGCTGAGAGGGGGTTCCTGGCATGGCTGCTCTGCTACAGGTGGACTGCAAGGCCCTGGGACAGGGAAGGAACCTATTTCCATGGAAAGCCCCTTGGTGGGGGTGCCTGGCCTTGTGACCTTGGCATGCTGCAGGGGCTGGGAGCTCTGCTGTGCCTTGGGGTGACGCAGAGGATTCTTTGTGGCTTGAGAAGTGGAAGTTGGTGGACTGAAACCAGGAGTGGTGGTATCCTTGGTTTGTGCCCCTACCCAGCATGTCCCTGCCCAGCTGTGTCTTAAGATGGATGCTTGGCTCTTCTCTAGTGTTAGATACATCCAGTGGTTCCTGCTTTTGTGAAATGCACTATAAACCGTAAGATTTTCAGGTATGATGGTATGAGTGCCTTTAAAAAAGCAATAAAACTCTCTGTAACATTAATTATGTGCATGGTGGAAATAGAACTGCCTTCCTTCAATTCCAGGCTTCCTCTTACCACCCTTTCCTGGGCAGGTAGGTCCTGGGCTAACTTACCATAAAGACGTTTCTCAAAATAAAGATGGGAGGGAAATAATTTTATGCTTAGGGACAAGTTAGCTTTTAGAAGCATCTGAGAGACTAAACTCAGCTTGGAGGGTGACAGTCTCAGCCTATTTTGCACCCTTTGAGCTGCAAATCTTTTGCTGGAACAGAAGTTTTCCTTTATGAGTCGATATAGATTGATTTATTTTTATTTTATTTTGGTTTTTTACTCGGGGCTGGGGAGAGGAGGTGATTGTAGTGGAGAGGCAGTGACATCCATCTCTCCTCTAAAGCAGCGCTTTGCCTAAACCACCCTTGTGAGCAGGAAGTGGAGTCTGGTTTATGCTCTGTGTGTGTGTCAGAGCTGTGGATGCCAGGCACAGCGATAAGTAAAGAGATCACCCAGTTAATTATGGTGGCAGACAGAGGAGCAGCTCTGTGTTGCTCAGACACAGGAGGCATTCTCTGTGGAGGTTGTGTGGGGTAACCACGTTATGGACTTGCTTTCCCTGCGTGCAGAAGGCAGCAACGCTGCCTCTTGTCAGGACACTGAAATGTGAATTGCATTCCGGGCCTGAAACTCAACCTCCCACCTTGACAAATTGGCTGTGAGCTGAACATGATTTGAAGCACTCCAGCGCGGCTTCGCTCGGCGTCACCCCTCGGTGCCCTATTAACAGGACGTGTTAGCATCAGACAGCTTGGCTAAAGGGTAAATATTGCAGAGCACATGGCCAGACTGTCTCCCTGATGGTAAATAGATGGTGAATAATTGAATAATGCTATAATAGTGAGGAGGATCTGCCTGGCATAAGGCACAAATTATGCTTCTCTCTCTCCCTGCCCCAGCTCAAATGTTTCAGAATCCTTTTTCTTTGCCATAATTGGACATAATGGGTAACACAGTCAGTGACTAAAGGCTGTCTGGTATCAATTCCCATACTCGGCAACCACAACATCTAGATTTTGAAAGAGTTAATGTTCTCTATTAGTTGATTAGTTCAGTTAATTTGTTGTGTCCCGTGGTGATTGTAAAGTAAATACAAAAGGGGACTCTGTTTCAAATGTCTTCCTGCAGCTCCGTGTGTGTTATGTGCATGTGATACTCGCATACGTGTGTATCTGCAAGTTGTAGCTGCTTGAAGGTGTTGAGAAACTGCAGTTTTCCCTGGCTTCAGAGCAAGCTTCTGGCTCAGCATCTCCTAAAGGAAAGCTGTCCAAGAATATTTCCTCCGGTCCAAAGGGAAAGACTTGTTCCATGGAACAATTCAGAGAGAGAAATATGTGTAACTCAGAAGAATTAATCTCAATTTTACTTCTAGATGTAGCCTGTATGTCTTGCCTTGTTTTAAAATGGAAATTCTTTGGACAGGACTCCCCTTCTTCAGGAAGGTGACCTTGTGATTAATTAATGAGCTTATATAAATCTTCCTTCCCCTTCTCCCCAGATAAAGCTTACACATTTCTGCTACTGCAGAGGCAAATATGACTTCTTTAGAGTGTAGACCACAGATAGACCATTAGATATTTTCTTGTGACTAAGTAGATTCATTATGGAGTTCTGAAGTAGTTCTTGATGTCCATCCATGAAAGACAGTGCATGTCACTGCACAAATGTTTTTGTTGCCTTTAGCAAACTGGAGATGCTGAAAACAGCAGAGAGGTTTTGCAGTTGCAGACTCTATGGATGTGACAGGTAGGAAGGTATCCTGCTGACAACCAGCTTCCTAAGGTAAAATTTCATTTTTCTGAGGAGTGAGACTGAACCAGAGAGAGAACCTGTTGGCTTTGTATCATGGACATCCCCATGCCAGCAGTTCTGCATCTTCACAGCAGGCTGAAACCCTCTGGTGGTGGGGTTGCTTGGATATCTGTGCTCCAGCACCATTTGCTTCCTCTATCCTGGTAGGCCCCAGCAACTTCCATTGGCTTCTATATTAGTCTTTATTCTCGAAAACAGGCAGAGATGGCATTTTCCGCGCTGTGGCAGCTGTGATGAGGCTCATGATGATGAGCCCAAGTGCAGAAGGAGCTTTCAGCTTGGTGGGGTACAGCAGCTTGTAACAGTGCCATGATTAAAGTGTCAGGTTACTGCTCTTTTGTATTATAAGCAGACTGCAAAAGATTAATGCAGGGTGATTTATCTTCTGTTGGATTTGCTTGACAGTGAATGAGACTGTAACCAATTTGCCTGGAGCAGGGGAGCTCAGAATAAACCCTGGTGGTTTAGAGGGTGGCTTGCCAAGGGGATGGCCTGGACAGCCCTCTGTGCCCTTCCCTGTGTTGGGGAAGTCACTTATGGAAACCTGGAGCATTATGTGGTCACTACCTTTTGAACCTTGGCGTTCTGAAGCTTCAAATCACCTTTTCCACAGGGTTGTCTCAGAGCAGCTGATCTCAGCAGACCAGACTTCAGTTTGCCCATACTTCTGCATCTCCCCCGTTGCCTGCATTTTTTATCACTGAAAGCTTTCTGAACGAAAACTGCTTGTTTTGCTTTCTGTTTGTGTGGGGTTTTTTGGTTCTTGGGCTAAAAATTGCTTTTAATCCTATGAGGTGTGGAGTGTCATGGAATTTTGTTCCTTCTGGGCACTTGCAGTCTCTAGCAGTGCTGGGGAGGGACATCCTAAAACCTCCCTGGTGAGCAGACTGTGAGCGCTGCCGTCTGCCTGCTGTGCCTGTTTTGTACTCCTGGCTGTTAAATAAGGATGTAAAAACGCAGCTGCTGAGTGGGGGAAGCACTGCTGATTGGCAACCAGCATTAGCCAAAGGTCAGTGCTAATTACTCTGCCTCGTTTGCATGAGAAGCTTCGAAAGGTAGAGAAGAAAGTGTCTGTGGCATTTTCTGCCGACAAATTACTTGGCTGACAGGAGGATGTCAGTGCTCATCAGTGCTGATACACTGCAAGTTGGTCCTTGTGCAATTAAGCAGGGTAGAAATATTGCCTCAGAGAGTTAACTTTCTGGGAGTAATTACTGTCGGTGTCAGCACACACCCATGGAAAGGAAGAGGATGTATTTACTAAATATGAGAAACCAGATTATGAATGATTAGTCAGTTGTTTAAGATGATCACCTCTGTCTCCAGCCCATCCTTTCTTCCCCTTGTTTTTGCATGTTTTACTGCCAAGTACACCAGGGAGGGGTAGAGGGCCACGTCTGCACTAATGAGGCTCTGCTGATCAGAGTTTTGACTGTTTCTCATCTAATTGAACCTTGTGAGCTTTAGTGTGAAAGATTAAGGCATTTTTTGAGCCCTGCTGTGTAGACATAGCCTACAGTTCTGGTAAAGAACTGAGCAGAGCTGAGGTTGAAGCAACTGAAAGAGTAACACAAGGGAGGTCTGGAGGACCTAAAGGAAAATCTGGCTTTTGGAAGAAATCTGAATGCAGGAGGGCCTTAATTAACAAGACCAGTGGCTTTGAACTATTTGGGTTCTGCGTGTCAGTTTTCCATTACCAGAATTTCAGTGGGGGCAAGGAAACTGGGCAGTGGAAACAAAATCCCTTAGGAGTGTCTGCTGATTACCTGAAGGTGAAGTCGATCAGGACCAATTTTAGGATGTAAAAACATTACTTCACATGAAAGCTTTTATTCAATAGCACTGGTAGCATGATGAGGCTTGGCTCCAGCAATTAAAATGTTGCCAGAGATACATCCTAGAATATGCCAGGTCTGGTCAGTGTCTGTGTCACCTCTGTGTATCTGTGACTCTGGGAAACACTGCTGAGCCTTTGCTGTTGGAGAGCCAGCATTTCCTTTGGTGTGAATTGGGCAAATTCAGTTATTTAAATCTGTATGCTCTTTTTATTTTCCCTGCATAAATCAAAGTAGAAAATAGCAGCAGCTCCTTGAATTCGTCAGCTGAGCTGACATATTTTCCAATGCTGTCCCTCGCTTTTCTCTGTTATTGCTACATATTTAAACTAGATGCACAGGGCTTCCAACAGCCTGTCTACCTACTTATTAAGTTAGAGACTTAAAGTTCTGCAGAAGCCAAGTGCCCCAGCTCTGCTGTCTGAGTGACAGACGAGCGCGAGTCCTTTACGCTCCTTTGAACTTCACCACCTCCGTGCTTGTCCTGCGCGCAGGACACGAGCACCGAGTCTAAAACACACACCAAAAACCATCCCTCAGAGCGAAGCAGTGGCTGTAGCCTCACATAAATCAGGGCTTTCACTTACCCTTTGCATAACAGAAAAATACTCTGAGACAAAGGGCTGAGTGTCGTCCTCGGAGACAGAACAATTTATCACTCGTTGGGATCCTGCGTGTGGCCAAAGGCAATGCTCAGTGGAGCAGGGTGATAAAACCTGCTCCTGCTGTCCTCCTGTGGCACCTGTATGCCCATCTATTGGCATTGCTCTGTGGATTTTTATCCCCCCCGTTCTGGGTGTGATGGGGCAGGTGTGGCACCTCCTCTAGAGATGTTTTGGGGTCCTGCTCTGGCAGCACGTGAGAAGGGTTTGCTGCACCTGAGACCCTGCACCTTTTTTCTGCCACAGCAACAACACTGTCCCTCTCAAACCAAATGAAAAGAGCTCAGCTCTGCTATGGAGAAGCACTTGCTTCCTTGCAGGAAGTCTCAAAGCTGATTTAAATCAAATTTCAATGCCTGAATAAGCCCTCTTCTGAGAGGAGTGAGACAAAAGTTGCTGCCCCCTGCAAATCATCCTTTGCTTGGTTGCATAAACTTTGTTGAATGTTTTGTTTCGTAGTTGTGGTTATCAGGCACCACTTGTGTTTAGAAATTGAATTCATATAAGGTTTGAATTGTAGGGCAGTGGGGTGATCTGAATGGTTAATCCCAAGTGAAAAAATCATCAGATGGTAGAGAGTAAAAAATGGGAGTCTTGAGATTAAGTTCAGAGCTAGGTCAGAAATAGGAGGGCAGAGTTATTGTCACCAGACTGTGATGATAAACTGTGAGTAAATAAAATGTCAGAAATAGGAGGCTGAAGACAAGTCTTGAAAGAAGCACTAGGGTTAGAGAGGAGTACCTTGATAGAGTTAGGGAACTTTACACCCATAGTTTACATAGCATTTTTGAATTTGACTGTGCTAAGGCTTGCTGAAGGCTTCCAAAAATCCCCTGTTTAGGCTTTTATGTTTGGCTTTCTGATAAACAAAAAGGTGAAAGAGAGGAATTTACAGCAAGAGATAATTTCCAGATGGAAAACCTTCCTAGCTCAACCGCCTGAGAGGTCTGTGAGGTTTTAGTTCAAGTCCCTTCATAAACTAAAAGGTGCTGCTTACGGTGTGCTTATTTTCATATTTGATTAGTAAGCACACTAAAAATGTAGTAAAGAGCAGGACTCTGCAGGGAGGCCATTTCTCTCCACGCCGTGCTATCATTTGTCACTCTGTGCTGTTAAATTAAAAGCAGCGTGGCTGCAGCTCAGCTATTACCTACAGCCACTTAAAGGCCAGCAGTTTCAATTTTAAAATGTTCTACATTTCTGTGAGTCTCAGTAACACACCTTCATCCATGACTGCTCAGCTTTTTATTGACTCTGAATGAAAGAGAAATGTGAAACCATTTCTGCTGTGTGCCTTGAAGTGTTCCCAGGAAAAGGGAACGCACCAGCGTGTCAGGTTTAGGTCTGGTTTTTGGGGTTTGTGGGGGCTGAAGTTTTTTATTTCTCTTCCTTTGGAGTAGAAGTGGGGAGGTAGCAGTGCATGGAGTACCCAGGAAACTGTTCCTTGGTGGAAATGTGGTGCTGGAAGCAGCCTGAAGTGTCTGCTACAGCTGCTTGTAATATCAGAAGAAACCACTTTGAATTCTTTCCTTCTGTATGTGCAGTGATACTTTTAAATACTTGAGTTAATAAAATTAGGGTGCTGGTAGGGACAAAAAAAACCTTCATAAATGGAGATCTTTATTGAAGGGAGATATTTATTCTATCTTTTCTATTTTTCATGTTACGTAATAAATCTCAGTTAATTCTAAACAGTGATAGCTGATGAGGTCTGTGGGTGGGAGGTTGTCTGCCCAAAACCTTGGTTGCCTGTATTTGATGAGGGCTAGAGGGGGGAAAAGAGATGAAAATCCTACTGGGTTACCTTTTCCTATTCTTCCAGGTGTCCTTAGTCACTCATGGCTCCCACTGAACAACCACAACAGCCAACAGAATAATTCTTTATTGTGCAGAAACAATTGCATTTGAAATGTCTCATGGCATTTTATTTTAACGTGCCACAATGAAGTTTATGAAGAGTTCATTGCACTGGCAGTTGAGAGGACAAAATGAGGAAATATTTGATATTTGTATATTTAAGGGCAGAAAGCAATTTGCATGACTTAAAAGAGCTCGGATCCCTGGGCAAGGAGATCTCCCAGAGTTTTACACTTCCAGTGATGAGGAGACCTCGCAAGGTAAACAATTTTCATAAATTATAGAGTCCCAAAATATTTTAATACCGACAGACATAAAACTCAGCTGAGGGAAGAATAATCCATCTGGCCTTCAGAGGATTGTGCAGTGGTGCATAACTTTTCTATTAAGAGCAAATAAACATTCAAGGTAGGGGATACTGGCAATGCTTTTGCTGGTGGAATTGGAGAAAGCTGAAAGAGGATAAAACCTCAGACACGGTTTGATAGAAACAGTTGTTCAGCCCAGTGTCCTGATATAAGTCTTTGATTTTTTTTTCCTGATGTGTATTCTATGGAAACAAGACAGATCTAAAGAAACCCTCAAAACCTCCTATTAAAGCAGTCATCTGGGGATGTGAATTACTTTGTTTATCTAAATAACAGTAAAGGAGTGCCTGAAAGCTGCTGCTACATTCAACTGAGAGACTTTGCAGGTTTGCTCTGTGAAGAAAAATCCTTTGCTTTTTCTCGTGTGTTTTGCTGTCTTGAAAGATGGTCCAGCTGATCCCTGAATCTGGGCTTTGGTTGGTTGCAATGAGAATTGATCCTGGGGGAGGAGAAATACCCAAAGACTGTAAAGGTCTTTAGGAATCTAGACAGAAGGCTAAAGCTTAATGTTTAGATCTCTCCCTGCCAGGAATAAGAGTCTGAAGGAGGCTGTTGCCATCCCACGCCACTGATTTTATCCTTACTCTAAAATATTAGGAGAACAACATCCATCCTGACAGGGAAAGGGGAGTTTGAGGGTAACTTCACAATTCAACAAGTGGGAACTGATCAGAGACAAAAATGAATGTATCAAACTATTAATTAACCATGTATTAGAAAGCAGGCCTATCTAGATGCTGGAGCTGTCCTCACTGACAGCAGACCCCTGGTAGCTGCTGGAAGACACAGTTTGAAACTCTTCTGATTCATTTGAGCTGTGTTGGCATCCTCTCATTAGCTGCAGAGCTCCCAGCCTGCTGAGAGGGTTTCTGCAGGATTGTGGCATCTTCTGGAGTTAATCCTGGCTTTCTGGTGGTGCTGGCTGCCCAGCCTGGAGCCACGCCTTCAGACATAAAGCTAGAAATATGAATTGTAAAAATGCCAATTTGTATTCGAATGTGGAAGAAGGCTTAATATAATTTAGAAACGGGTTCAGCGTAACCTTAGACACTTTATGACTACACTGCTCTCAGTTAAGAATAGCTTGTGCCTTGCAGAATAGTAAAAATGAAAATTTTTCTTTGAAGGCTTCTTTAGTTTTGTATGGATATGGGGTTTGTTTGGTTTGTTGTTTGTGTTGCGGGTTCTTTGTTTGGTTTTTTTTTTATAGAGAAAGTGAAATGTCATTGATGTGGAAACAAGTTAGTAAAACAAAACTTGGGACAATAAAAGCTTCTTGGGCCCTCCTTGCCATGAAAGGGATCTCCCCACCACAGCCCCAGGAGTTCTAACCTGCGAGCAGAGGCTCTCAAAGGTGGCACAAGGCACTGAATTTCCTTTAAAACAGGCATTGCGTGGTCCAAAGTGTGTGTGTTTGAGGGAGGGGGAGCAGTGAGGACCCCTGCTTTGAGAGAGAATTCATGTTGTTTTCATAAACCACTGGGCTGACAAATTTGAAATGGTTGCAGTGATTCCTGAATTGCCTTTAAATTGGAATTTAATGTCACTGTGTTCAAAACAAACAGCTTCTTTTTTTCTTTTTTCTTTGTTTTCCTCAGCCTCAGAGTTGGATTTCCTGAATGTTTTTTGTATCAGCTTGAGCTGTTGTGCTTTTGGCTCCACTGCCCCTGAGGCTGCAGAAATCTCTCTCACTGTGGGGAACACGAAGTCCTGAGAACTGTGGTGAGTTAGAGCTGCCTCTGCTGCCTCAGACTTCAGGATAAAACAGGAAAAGCCATTAAAAACAATCCTAAACCCACCAAAAAAAATCCTAATACAAAATGCTCTCCTTTTTGAGTAGTGCTCTGCACAGACTTTCTGTAAATCAATGCATAAGTTGTTCAGAAGTCAAAGTTAGTTGAGGGTTGATGACTGTGGAAGGAGCCTCTCTAAGCCACATTCTGCTTGCTCACATCACCTTCCCCCTCAAGGAAACCACCTGAAAAATCTTTCTCAGTGCTTCTCCCTTCTGTGAGGTTTATTTTTGCTGTCCTGTGTTCTACTGGAGCACTCAGGCTAAAGCTACACCAGTCGCTGATGTTTTAAAGCGTATTCAAGCCTCTAATTATCTGGAAAAAAAAAAAAGGAGATATTTAGCTCATTATCCTGCTTTAAAATTCTAATGGAATGACACTGGTGCTGTTGTGATACATTCCATAAATTTCTGAGACATGAAAAATGTAGCATCCTGTCACCCTGTGCAGGGCAAGGATTTGATGTTAACACATCTTAGATGGAGAAGCCACAGGGAAAAAAAATCTTTTGGCTGCTCTGCAGTGACACAGGTGCTTTTACTTCCTTTCAGCTTGATAGTGTTAAACCCTTTAATATTCAGAAAAAAAACTCCCAAAACCCAATAAACCCCCCCAAAATCCTAGAATCCTGACCCTAAACCATCTCAGTGAAAATAATTATAAGTGAAATTCCATATAAATGTATATGTGTACTCTGAGATCATGGATAGGGAGCAGTAATTAAATTTCCTGCTGAAAACTTGTGCCCTTGCAGTTACTTCAGATAGCTGTATTCCATTTTTAAAACTTCTTGCAAGGCCTATTAGGCCAATACCTTTAAAACAGGCGCATTTCAACTTAAAACTGCTTTTTTATATACTGGGGAGGGGTAAAGAAACACAGGGAGGGATAATCCTGCTGGTACAAAAGCAGGTGTGGTGGGCATGTGTGTATTTAATCCTAGAGGAGTGCAGGTCTTTTGTGATGCTTTGGCTTTTGGGAAAACTGAACTAAAATCCAAATGGCAACATTTTGAGTTCTGTGATGAAAAACACAAAGCAGAGATTAAGAACAGTAAATATTTATAACATTGATGCCATCAGTATATCTCCAGGCAGTTATTAAACAGCAGATCTTCTTTCTCAACGTAAAAAAAAATTGAATTTTTTTTCATCTGTGTGATAATACCGTAAGAAATGGATTTTAGCCTGCACAACTTTAGTGCTTAGTGCAATATTTTCATTAGGTTTAATAAAATGTGTCGGTGTACCGTGTGTGACTGACAGCATTTAGTGAGATAAACAAAGATCTCACATTGTCCTGTCCCCACATCGCATTCAGGTGGGGATGCTGGAAGAGCATGAATAATTAAATCAAGCATCCAGAGGCTCCAATACACCTTGAAAGGATGTTGGAGCAACCTATGAATTTTGTGTCCTATTGATGTGCAACCACACTTCAGTTTGGGAACAGAGTGGGAGGTGCTTCAATCCTCTGCAAAGCCAAAACCAACAGAAAAGTTCATGAAATCATGTGATCCATCTACAGTGGCTTCCTCCAGGCACCATTTTAGTGTCACTCATCTGAAAAAGGTGATGCCAGCATTCAGCCTTTGCCAAGCACGAGGTCTTGATGCAAATGCTGGGAAGCAGGAGTTCCTTTGACTGAAGCAGGAGTCTCCGTGACCAAACCAGTCAGCTATCAGCAATCTCTTCCTGATGAGTTCACAGCCACTTTAATTGTGCATTTCTAGAGACATGTGTTCCATAAATATAGAACTTTCTAAAATAAATGAGCTTTTTGATCAGGTTGCACATCACCATAATGCAAATACAAGCCCTGAAAGAGCAGCATTTAAACATTTCAGTTTTGAAGGATGAGAGTATGTAAGGGCCCTCCCTGAAGATTTTTTTTCCTTTTTTTTTGCCCCATGATTAATTCTCTTGCATGTTCTTTAATCTGTTGCCATGTGCAGCAAAAAGACAAATTGTGTTTACATTACCTTGGTCCTTCCCTTAATTTCCAAAACAACTGCTTTTATGCACTTCATGCAGCTCGAATCAGGCCTAATTACCAAGCCCTACATCTGCTTTCAATCTGTGGGCTAGCACACAAGGTTGCTCTTGTTTTGAGGCTTGCACAGTGGTTTCACTTGTTTGTTTATGTTTCTCTTTAGAAATGTATACCTCTAAACATCCACAAGGACGAAAACATCCTAATATTTGACATCCATCATACAACAGAGAGGGAGGATTTCTACTTGGGTGCTTTGCTGTCTCCTCAGGACAGGCACAGTGCTCTAGACTAAGCAAGCTCACTGAATCCATATCGGGGCTCCTTATTATCCTCTTTGTGTTGCATTCCCACCAGCTGCCTTTGGTTAATGAGAAGGAATCCAGCTTCTTAAGGAATTTAATAAACACTTCCATCTCCACCCTTTGGGCTGGTTCCCTCCATGCTGCAATGAGTTTTCCTGAAATAAAAGGTACCATTTAATGGCCACAGGGAGGAAAGAGATCCATTCTGCTTTGTGCTGCATTCGTCTCAATTTTCCTTGAAACGGTCATGCATGAAACAGTAGAAAGCTGTTTCTGAGGATTCTATATTAAATTTTAGAGTAGATGGATGGCAGAAGTAGCTTTAAAAGGAAACAATTACTTAGAAGGTCATTGTTGCTACAAGCAACAGCATGTGGGTCCAGGATAAGTTCACTTTGTGCATGAGAGCAAATATAAAGCTTGTTTAATAGAAAGCCAGGATCATGTGATATACCTTGTATAGCAGGTGGTGGTGGGAAAGCCCAGGAAAATACCAAAAATAAGAACCAATGAAATCTCAAATTTCAGGTATGTTCCAGATCATGACATGGAACTGCTGTTGGTTTTTGATAAACTATTTTCATTGCTGGGGCACCAAAAATGATATGGGATGAATCTGGGTTGAAATACTTTATCTTGTCTCCTACACACAGAGGAGAAAGGAGCAAGCAATAAGCCCAAGGTGAGATTTTTACCATAAAATGCTGTGAGCTTTTCATGTGCTGCCAATAACCAAACCAGTTGTATGCCTAATGAAATATGTATATGTTGCACACAGGTGCACTCTCAAACTCTAAATGAGCCACCATTCATTTGTCAAATGTTCTAATATTTTTTTTTTCTCTTCATCCTTGAAGGTGTGAAGCCTTTTAGGGTATTCAAATGTTGGGGTTTGATCTCATTTGATTCTTTGATGTATTTGGGACCAACAGTGCCAGTATTCTTCCATCTTTATGAGCCATTTATGTTAGGGTTTTTTTGATGAATATAATTATTGATACTATTATTATTACAGAATGCATCTGCTATAGAATAGATCTGTATCTGTTTCATGCTGTGGGGTAGCTTTCACTATGCAATAAGATTGAATAAAGTTGAGAAGGCTCCTTTGCACCACTGAAATTACTCTCTGTCTTAACATCACATTCTTCATTTCCTCAATGACTTAATAAGTACTTAAATTAAACAAGAAAGGTGTTCTAACACAGAGGTGAGGAAATCCAGAGTTAAAGCTGCTACTCTGCTCTTAATTCACCCGGTGGTGCATAGGCACTCTATTAAGAAAGCCACAGAACAGCAGGTGAGCTTTTATCTCCTGTTTCTGCAATGTCTATACCATATGTGCTGCACAGGTCACTGCGTATGCTGTGTATGATCACCCACTGCTCCAGACCCCTGCTGCACCAGGTGATGTAAGAGGATGAGGAATGACTGCCTGATTAATATATTCCTGTTTTGCTTGATGATCTCTCTGCTCACAGCACATTCTTTTAGAGGAATGGGACCTAAAACCATCTTCCCCCCACCCTCTTTGGAGCCTTCTGTTCCTTCCCTCCTTAGCTTGAGTAATGTGTGGAACCTCTTGTTGTGGTCTTCAGCTTATTAGAAACAGAGGCCCTTTCCTCCAGTGATAAAAGCTTGGGAGCCTTTTTGGTTTTCCCAAATTACTCTTATGACTGAGAAAATGAGTCCTGGGGTGTGCCAGCTTTCATGTACAGAATGCCCTTGCAGTGACATGGACAGGGAATGTCCAGAGCTGCCTCACTTCTCCTCCTACCAAGTGCCACAGCACTTTACACTCCTGAGTGAAGCTGATGCCTTCCTTGCAATACCTTCTGTAACTTATCACACACCTAATGCTGAGTAGTTGATTAATGGAATCCGTTCTGAGGGAGCTTGACAGGATACAGGGCCTTAATCTTCACTAATGCTTTCCTTACCCTCTTATTTAGGCTGCAATAATCTTATGGGAGAACTGTTTTACCCTGATTCTCCAGCCTTGGCTCCCCATGGACCAGTCAGGGACAGCTGACCAAATGTGTTCTGCTGTTCCATCCCTAAGGGTGTGAAATGCCACGAGGCACACGAGGGAAGGCTGACTCCCTCCTGCGTGCAGGGGACCAGCAAAGCTCTTAAGCATCTGTGGTGCTCCGTGGTGCTCATTCCTAAGTCCCTGACTGTCTTCTGAGACAGCCAAAGAAAAGGGGAGAGGAGGGCAAAGTCAGAGCAATTCCTCTGGCTACACGCTTTGGGAACTGGCTGTGAAATCTGTGTAGACACACTGCAAACTGCAGCTCCCCTCGTTCTGGAAATGCACTGATCAAAGGGACTCTGTCAGTATCTGATTAAGAGCCATGTAAGAGCACTGAAGACATTTCCTTCTGGCTAACAGCTCTGATTACAGGGGGCTCCTGCAGTGAATTTCCCTGCTAGCAGACAGCCTTGTCTCCAGGCTCCACCTGACGCTATAGGGTTTCTCAATGCCACGGCTTCCTGTTGTTGAAGGCTACTATTCATTCACAGCTTGTAAATCAGTGGCTTGTAAATCAGCGGATGAAAAAACTACTGTTAGAGAAATGTTCCTCAGCAAATTCCTCTCCCTCCCCCAGATATTTGTTTTCCCAGGGCATACAGTCCATGATCATGGAAAAATATTTTAAAATTCAACATCTGTAACTAATGACAGAGGTGGAAATGAAGGACCATACCTTCTTCATTACCTAGGAAATTTGCTGTAACTACTTTAATGTGATTTTTATTTTTTTTTTTTTTTAGGATTGAGTTTATTTTATAGCAGAGCCAAATTAGCATTTTTATTGCTAACAAGCAATAGACTCTCATCTTTACGATAACCTTTCAGTATGGCTGAAAGCTTCATGTAAGCAAGAAGCAGAGGAGAGATTTGGGGTTGCTTAGCACTGATTTTCCTGCAAAAATGATTGAAACAGTGTTAAGGAGCTCTACCCTGATGAATGCATCCAGGTGAACACCAGCAGCTGCTACTCCTGCAAAGAGCACAATACATCCAGTGAGGATCTCTCTCAGGGGCTGAAGAACTCCGGGAAGCAATGATAATTAGAGCACAACATTTCGTAGCCAAACCTCAAGAAACACACACCCTTAGAAACAGAACAGGCCCAAACTGAATGGCTGCCAGACGTGCTGCTTCTCTAGTGTAACACTGAGAAATGTGCTGTGCATGTCATTTTTAGCATTAACTCCAGTCTGTGTCAGCAGGCAGAGTTGCCTGCTGGCCTGTGTGGCTCATGGCTGAGGTGCAGGGATTTTGCTGGGGCAGATTTCAAGTGATCTCAGTATTTAATCCCAACTGGCACCTACAAAGCTGAGTTTAGGGCCTCCCTGCCCCTCAGCTCAACGTGCTCCTACCCTTACCCCAAGCAAAGCTTCTCCCGCGCGCCTCAGGCCAGAGAACCTGGAGCTCTGTGCTGTGCTCACCTCAGGCACGGTGCAAGATGCAATCCTCTGCAGGGCTTGAATAAACCCTGCAGCTGGTGCTCCCAGCTCCCCTTTGCTTTTTAGCCAGAGTGCCCTATCCCAGCCATGAAACAAAATGTAATTTTCAGTCTAAGCTCATTTAACATGTACCAGATGGTTCTTCTTGTACTGAGCCCTAGAACAAGGCAGTGACTGGAGGAGGGACATCAGAGAGAGATAAAGAAAGAACTGCTGCAGCCACAGCTCTGAAAGAATCCATGAGATTTTGTAGGGAAAAGATGAGATAAATATGGCATGGAGATCTAGCTGAGGCAAGAATTGAGGGAACATACAAAACGTAGTAAGAGCTGGTGCAAGAAAAGAGAAAAGTTTGCAAAGAAATATAATTTCTCATTCACTGGAAAGGTAAAATATGTGACTTGTTGAACTTTCTAAAGGACAGGGTGGTGATGGGGGATAAG
This sequence comes from Oreocharis arfaki, assembly GCA_013398015.1. NCBI lineage: Eukaryota > Metazoa > Chordata > Aves > Passeriformes > Paramythiidae > Oreocharis > Oreocharis arfaki. Next base: position 312,204 of record VZRR01002319.1, read on the forward strand.
GTTTACCATTCCTGTTCCTGCTGGGTGCCAAGGAGTCTCTTTGTGACCTGTTTTTCTGCATCAGAATTTTCAAGATTATGCTTTAAAGATGAAGTAAAATGGAACCTTCCACGGGAAGTAGAGTGTTTCTAAAAAATAATCTAATTCAGTTGAAATCACAATGTATGACACACTGCTCGAGTTCCAGGATCCCATCTATCCTCAGCTGGATTTGAGTATTGGATATTTATGCTTGCATTAATGACTAGGAGAGTAAACTCCTTTTTCTATAAAACTGGGTGATTCAGCAGCCAAAAAACCATCTGAAAATGTGTAGGGCTGGAGTAGAAAAGTTATGGTCAAGAGATAAAAAGAAAAAAAAAAATTCTGCTTTTGTTTTGACTCTAATCATCACACCATTAATTCTGAGCTTAAAAACTGCTTGCTGTGTTATTACTTTTGATGATGTGGTTATTTGGTTATGCACGTTATGTTACTTGTTGCCATGAGAAAAAAGTCTGTGAGTGTGCTTTGAAGTAAGAGCTGAGATGCAAGAAAATGTGTTTCCTAAAATGTGCTGACAGCTTGCAGAAGAGACTGGGCTAGCAAGAAAACCTCAGCTATGGAAAGAATAATGTGCTTAATTTCACAGTTCCTGGAAGTGTTGTCTCTGAAAACTTTGTCTGTACACGAGGATGAGCTGTACAGGGAGTGCATAAATCTCTTTGGATGCATGTTCCTAATAAAAAACAGGTCAAAATTATTTTCTTAAGTGAAATCAGAATTGAACTTGACATATAAAATAGTTACATGAGATTTTTCTGTTCTCTATAACTCCTAATTTTCATGCTCATTTCCATTTCTTGGTTTTAAGGGGGAATAAACATAGAAATGCTGAAATGTCTTAAATTAAGGGTTGCATTTGCAGTATTTCCGTTAGAAAAAGCCTAGAAATCTGGTGGTCTATCCAGTTCTGTATAACCAGGAGGGTATTTCATCTTCTGGGTCTCCACATATAAAAAATCCCAGACTCTGAGGTTTTCCAACAACTACAAATCGATGGAATTACTTGATTTCTACTTTTCTCCCCTTAGCTTCTCAGAACTTCTGAAAACAGTTACTTTTATTGCTTTTACGTTTAGGAGTAAAATTTCCCAAAGCTGGGTATTTAAAAATGCAGTTGTAGAGGAGTTAACCATAAATTCTGTGTGAGACTGCACAGATGAGCTCAGACTGCAAGCCCTGTGGCACCTGACCCTTCAAAATCTGCTTATTCACCTGAAAATGCTGACTTGGAACCAAGCCCTTTTTCCTGTGTTTTGCTGTCCCAGGGAAATGCTTTGCTCTTCTCAGGAATGCTGCAACTTGCACTTGAAGTTTCTACTACTTTTCAAAATTGAACCTCTGGACATAAATTCATGTAGAAGTAATTTATTTTGAAGCCATTTTAATAAGCTTAGGTACTAATTAGTTTTGATTTCTTGATTACTGTCTTTAATCATTTTATGGCTGGTCACTTGACCCTAATGACTCAATCTTTCCAATTAGATTAGGAAGCTATGGGCACTGCTAGGACGAGTTGCCTGGATATAAACTGTTTCTGGAAGAACCTTTAGCAGAAATGTCAAAAGAACAGTTGCTCAGATCCATCATTTTCCTCTTATTCGTGCTTGGTGCTTTCCCAATTTTCTAACCAAGGGCTTGTAGGAGACCTGTTGGGTGGTCCTTCCTTTTTGATGTTGTCTGGGCACGGCAGGAAGTTCATCACTGTGAAAGGAGACCTGCCTGTAATTGCTGGGCCTGTCCTCATGATGAAACTTGTCCCTAGAAAGGGGCCTTAGAACGATAAGACCAGCTTAACATCAGCGAGAAACTCTGGGGTGTCCGTTCTATTCTGAGAGTTGTGGTGCAAACTTCATTCTACTCCGTGTGGCTGGGGAAGGACTGAGCATTTAATATTCCCCTGGTTCCTGCTGCATCTCTTGTTTGTGTAAATAGAAGGCATAAAAATGTCCAGTACATAACATTTTTTTGTATCGAGTGAATTGATTTTTGCTTGCCTGTGTTTTGTTCGTATTTTTTCAGTTTCCTCTTGTATGAATGTCTTTGGGTTTTTCATGACTCTGCTTTGGACTCTTTTATTTTTTTTTTCCTTCAGTCAAACATCAGTTTTTTGATTTGTGTCGCATTTCCTTCTCTCTCCTTTCCTGCTCTCTGAAGTCTTCACTGCTTTTAACCAGTGTCTCGTTTAATCATTGCATTACTCTCTGCTAAAACTTGTGTAAGTGGAGACGATCTGTAACATTAATGGCAAACAAATCATCTGATGTTATCCCACTTTCCTTTTCTTTTGCTGTTGCAAGGTTTAAAAGGCATTTGCCCCAGAACACCTTATGCTGACCTTGCAGAAGTTTGATGAACTTAAACGTATTAGGAAGTGTTTAAATCCAGGCAAAGCTGTGGCATCTAAGCACTTGTTATAGACATAAAGAGTGCTAAAGCCTTAAAGCCTTTCAGAAATTGCTTTTATTTTTTTAATATCATCTCTGGAATGTGATAGATTAGAGCCTCAATCATCATTTAAGAAGTCATTTTGAAGCCTTAAGTGGCTGAAGATTTTTTCAGTGGTACCAATTGTCTTAATTTTTGTCAAAAGTCTCTGTTTAAATGTTAGTGAAGGATCTGAAAGCTGCAGATGGAGAAGTTTGATTTCTTTGCTTCTAGCTGGTGTGGAGGCTGTAACCTCTGAAAGCAGGGTTGAGGAATTATTCTGTACTATAACTAAGCTTAACATCTCCCCAGTTTTATAAGGATAGAAAAACGTACAACCATTAGTTGGCTAGCGATCTTTGTGGTGTCATAGCCAAGATGAAAAAATGACTGTAACTGCAAATTGGTGTTGGGAGCCACTGGGAGGTATAAAACACATCAAGTGTTGTCCAAGGTGCACAAGGACGTTTGGGCAAGGTGTGTGTGTCTGTATCTCTTTATCTTTATATTTTCCCCTGTATCTTTTTCTGTCTGGAGCTGAATCAGAAATGGTGATAAGAATGTGAAGAAGAAAATTGATCAGTGTCCATGGAATAGAGCTCAGGCCATTGGGACTCTGGGTGCTGGGTTTTAGTTTTAGTTAAATACAGCACCAACTGGGACAGATTTTTGTGTCCTGTAGGAAGCTTTGGGAAAAGCTGTCATAGGGAAATATTTGCTAAATAATTGTGATAAGGGATGTCTCCAAAAATCTCTGCTGTGCACCAAAGAGAAAACCTCTGAGGGGAGGAGGGACACTTTCACTCACCTGGAATGTGTGAAATATTAATGCCTGATATATAAGGACAGCATAAACATTGATAAGAATCCATGAAGGCAATAAGTTTTCCTTTTCTATCATATTCTATCTAGAGAAAGAAAAAACACTGCCAGATTGACAACAGTGTTTCCTCTATAGGTTCTTCGTGCTCTTTTCAGTGCACAATGCTTATCTCCACAGTTGCTTGAGCAACAATCTCTTGGATGCATCACTCAGGGCTTTCCCCTCTCTGAGACTGCGAGTCCCTGCACAGCAATATTTGTTCTTCAGGTGCACTCCTTTCACACCACTTCTTCCTGTCCCTGAAGGCTTCTTGGCCTTTTTTTCCCTCACCCTCTCTCCTGTATCCCCTCATGAGCTGTATACCTTGCAATACTTGATTTATTTATTTTTTTTTTTAAGTGGGAACAAAACTCTTATTCAACGTATTTCTAAATTAGGTTCTCAAGGGAGGAGGAGAAGGAATTTCCAGCTACCTATTCCTGACTGAAGTGCCTTTTTTTTTGGTGTGTGTGTGTGTAAATTTTAATGTCATTTATCCATAGGGGATTACGAGAAATTTATTATGAGAGGGCAGCTCTACCTCTAGGGATTAAAGCAAAGATTTAAAGTATTTTCTATTTTTTTTTTCTGCAAAACTTATATTTGTTCTGCATGTTATTGATCAGTTGAAGATCTTATAAAGAGACAGAGCAGACCAGTGAAGAAATCAGTAGAGTTAGGTCTTGGGTATGCAAAGTTTCCTGGCTTGGCTATGATTTGTTGTGTGGTTTCTCACAATTTATTTTGCTTCCTTGTGCATATTAGAATCATCATTTCACATTTTGAGGTTTCTTTCTGAAAGTAGTGTAGAACACCTGCATTTTATTATAAAAGAAAGTGAGGGAGTGACAAAACTGAAAAAGACCCTCAGTGTTGGGAGCAATGTGGGTCAGCATCTTCTTCTCACAGAATGACTGGGCAGCTATTTGTATCAAATTTTTGGTTTGTTTTCTTTTTTTTTCTATGTGTGCATGTTGTCCATTCTGTATTTCCAAATTCAAAATATACCATGAGCCTTGTTTCTGCAGGCACTGATAGCAGTGCTTTCAGCTGTGGTTTGTTTGTTTGACTTGTGGGTGAAACAACAGGGAGCCCACAGATGGCATCTGATATTTCAGCAGGAAGAAGTCAGCACCAGTGTCACAGAGGAAAGTGCAATAAATAGAAAATGTGTCTGTAGAAGAGCTAATTAATTTACAGTGAAGACACTGAGCAAGATAACTGGTGCCAAATTCACACAGGAATATTTTAAACTGACATTTTTCTCAGTCTTCAGAAAAACTTCCATTCTGCTCCAGCACGAGGAAGTGTAAAGAAGCTGAGGGAAGTCTGATGGTGTGTTGTGAGCTTTCTGAACACGAGTTCTGCCAAGTGGAACTCTGCCTCAGTTGGACAGCAAGTGCTGGCAAGGGAGAAAATGTGTGCAGCAATCTCATAGCTTTCAGAGGCAGAAAGCATTCCCCCTGCTCTCGGGAAGTGCAGGATGCAGTCCTGGTGAGAAGTTGTGCAGCACACTGTAATTCCTGCAGGCCTGAGGTGGGGCTGCAGTCGAGTTAACCAACAACAACAGATGGGTTTGTTCACTTGTTGGTTGGGTTGGGTTTTTTTCTCCCTTGGCACACTTTAAGACCTGGATTTAACATCTCTGGTTAAATGATACTTCACCTTCCCTCCCACATCTGGCCCTTCCCTTTGGTGCCCTGGGTGCAGATGAATAGCTTGTCTGTTCCCTGTGCCTTGCCTTAAGCCTGAGATCTGTGGCATAATTTGGCCCCAGTTTGATAAGATGCAGGCATGAATTCAATCTGCTGTAACTAAACCTTGCCATTTATAAACCTCTTGATGATACTGAGGCTTTAAGCAATTTTTCTTCTCTCTCTGATAGATGGGGCAGAGGCAGGTCTGGTGTGAATGCCAGCTAAACTGTGAGAATGCAGCACAGTACCTTGGGTTGGCTGCTTGGTCAGTTATTTTTTTATATTTAAGTTGAATCAACAGAAATTTCTTTCATTCTGTCAATGCTCTTCATTTTTATGCAGCTAAATAATTCTTTTTCATGCTGACTTCAACAATCCAGCTTTAATAGCTGGAATTTTTAAATTCCCTATTTGGCAGTGGGAGGCTCTCAACACTCATTCAAGGTGTGGGTTACATGATTTTGGAATATCTGGGGAAACTTTCCAGGGCAATAAATCTCTTTCTGCTTGGAACAAATTCACTTATGGTGTTTTGTTTTGGGTCTTGCAACAATGCAATCTGGTAGCTCTTGAAAAATCGTTGTGTGAAATATATGAATAATGAGACTAAAAGACTTTGAAATTAGATCTTCCCAATTTTGACTTCAAGGATTTTTTTATTGTTTAATTTGCATGCTCATTTGACTTCTTCAGCCACTCTAGCGAGCACGGTAAATGCAGTACCAGGTGTGCTGACAGTCCTCTCTCTCTTTTAGCACTTGAAACGTTGCTGTCTGTTGGACTTATCTCTGGAAGTATCATTCAGGTCTCCTTACGCAATACTCTTGCTCAAATATTCATTTTCTCTCACAGTTTTTGGCCTCACTGAAATTCTCCCCCTTCGTCCCCCTCCTTTGCCTCTCCCCTCGCTTCAGCTCCAGTCTAAAGCCATATGGACTCCTTCACTCTGAGCACTAACCTTTGATGAATATGCCCTTTATTGCTGCTCACTCCCACAGTCTGCAAGGAGCAAGACTGATTTTTGCAACTGGTTTATTTCATATCCTAAAATCATCCTGGGTAAGGAAGGATCACAGAAGTTCTGCATCTGAGAGCTGTTTTTCACCCGATGAACAAGTTCAGCAAAGTTAATCTCTTCATAAAGCCCAAACCATTCCTTGCTAACGAGAACCACGTGCACATCAAATAGCACAGGTCTTGGAGAAAATACTTTGATGCTCCAAATACAGAACATCTTCAGGCTGAATGTTCCAGGAGAGCCAGGGTGGTGGGAGAAAGTGGAGGTGCACAATGGAAACGGGGTTTTGGGGATCAGCATCAAAGTTGTGTGTGGGGAGACAGGAGCAGGTGACAGCTCAGGTCTTTGTGTAGGGGCTTTGTGCTGAATATAGCTCCAAACTATCACCAAAGCAAAGATCTCCAGAACTCATGAGAAGTGTATCTTTTCTTGGCTGACACATTGCAGTTGGAGGCCAGGAAAAATACCAGGGGCTTGGGGAATTGTTGAAGAAATGTTTCATACATAATCTAAGCTTTGAGGCGCTATTAAAGCTGATGTCATCACTTGTGGTGTCACTCAGCTCTATTTCCCATTCAGAGAGGGAAGCAGAAACAAACTTGCCTCCAGAAATTGTTTTCAAGAGTTCAACCACCTATCTGTGCTTTAGGGGGACTGACCAGGAGTGGGGTGGGGGGAAGGATGGAACAACATCCATTGTGACCAGGAGCACAGGGAGGAAATCACCACTGCAAGCAGCCCGTGTGCTGTGGCTGGCAGGTAAATGTGCAGGCTTTTTGTGCATTTCTAACCAAGAGTAATTACGTCTGCTCTATTACTCTGTGCAGCATTGCAACGAGCACACGGCTTCACACGTTCACCATCTGTGTGTTTACATGAAATGTTTCAGCTTTACTTCTTGCAACAATTATTCTTGCACTTCTAAGGCCAGCTCTGACATTCATGTCTGCGTAAAAGGATGCGCTCCCATTTTCTCTCACTTCTAATAGTTAGACAGCAGCTAATCCATGTCAAGTAGTGCCCTGAAAATGGATCACTCTTCTGCTTGTGTCTTTAGCTTTGCACGGGGTGACTTCTGAAGCTCCTGTGCTCGCATATCAAAGACTAAAATAACTGTGTGGGTGAAAATGAAGTATTAGGGCTGAATCCTCAGTTATATTAGAACAGAAGATGCACATAGGATTTTAAAGGTGTTTTTCCACTCTTGCAGGTAGCGAGAAGCAGTTAGACCCCTGCATAAATGCTGCTGGTGGTTTTGTTTCTGGGCACTGTAACTCTGAAGGCTATGTCCAGCCCACACACAACCTGTGTGGCTCAGCTGTGCCTCGTTCTGCAGAGGGGGATGTGGGGAAGATGTGTGGTGCTGGGATTTGGGGTTTTTCTGGACTACATCGACCTTGGGGCTGTTCTGGTGGCTGAAAGTTTGCAATGTGATGTTAGCCCAGGCTAGGGCATGGCTGATGCTGTTCCTGCAAGTCCCTTCCACCTTCCCCCTCCCTGCCCCCTGCCACTGTCAGTCCACTTAAGGGAAAGAATTCTGTTAACTACAGATTCCTAGCCAGAGCCTGCCCTTCTGCCGTGTCACAGCTCCTCCTTGTAGTTGTGCTGTGTGCATCTGTAGCCTTTTATTTTTTAATCAGTAATCGAGGGGTACTTTTCTCTGCTGATCCCTTGCTACGTGTCCCCTCCTGGGCTGGAGATAGTTCAGGTTCCAGAAGCTCCACCTGGAAACCATCCTGCTGCTGCTGTTCCCCCTGCCTGCCCCACAGGGAGCGATAGCCTAATAGTTTACACGTGTATTTCAATTATCTCCTCCCTGCTTTCAAGCTCTGCTACCTGCCATGCATCCATCATTGTGCACCAGCAGCTTTGGGTGCAGCATCCAGGCTGCGTTAAGGCCCTGCTTGATTGATTCCTTATAAAGATTAAGGCTGCTGACATTTTTTGCCCTAGCTCAGGTAGTGCACACTGGCTTTGATTATTCTCTCTTCCACCCCAATATAAATCTGAATCAGTGGAGTTATGCAGATGCAAGGGGAAAATCAGATGTGCTGCCCAGGCCTTTTGATGTCACCAGCTGCCTGCTCTGATCTGCATCTATTGCTGCAGAAGGAAAACAGAAGCTCTCCTTGTAAGCAATCACCCCAATTCAGTTATTAATCTAAGAGTGCACAGTCTATGTCGTAGCTGGAATTATTGTGCCAGGTTTCATTGCTCTGCCTTCATTTGTATCTCCCTGGTAACTGGCTGTGACAGGGGAAACAATCACTGGGTTTGCTTAAACAAAATGTTGAAATGGAAAACACTTTAGGCTTTGGGTGCAAAAAGAGTTTCTAGGGTGAGGTAGGGAGGAGAAAGGGTGTGGGAGCCTTGAACAAGTGATGCTCACTTTGACAGCATTTATACAAGTAAAGCCCTCCCAAACTCATTCAATTTTGTGGTTTTCTGACACTAAAAATAATAATTTTCTTTTTCTGTCACTGCCCCGTGCTACAGAAGGGTTTGCTCTCCAGCTGCAAGAAAGCAAAGCATGTTTTATTGAGCACCTCAGGCAGCACTGGCCCGAGTGCCATGCTGCCTCTGGATCCCAGGCAGAATACTTCCATTGGTATTTTCCACTTACAAGATAAGGGAGGTCACCTTGCTTTCCTTTTGTGGCCCACAGAAAATCTTAAGGAGCCAAAGAAGCTGAGGGTTTGAGCCACAGGGAAGCTTGGGCCGTGTACCACTGACACTCCTGGTCTGAGCTCTGGTGTGGCTGTGATGTCTCCGGGGGATTTGCAGATCTACCTGCAGCTAGGAGGGGTCTAAAATGACCCTGTGGTCAAAAGAGAGATGATACTGTTGAAAGGTTGAGGAGAAGAGGTGAAGGTCTGGTGTAGGACCCAGTATTTCTGGCCCATCCTTTCTGTTGACTCAAATATTTCACTTTTAAATGAAAAACATCTAATATCTATATCATGGGGGTTTTTTGGTGTTTTTTGCTTCTTTTTTGGTTGGGTTTATTTGGGCCTTTTTTTTTTTTTTTTTTGGTTTGGTTGGGGTTTTTTTTAAATAAAGAAATGGCGAGGGTCCCACCTGTATCAAGGCTGTGATGACTCTGTATGTGCCCAAAGGTACAAACATAAGCCTTTACAGGATTTCAGATAAACCTAGAAAAGGCTGGGGAACTGAATCTCTTGTATCTTGAGCCACACAACTATGAACCTTTAGACTCACAAGTGAAATTTGATTTGTGGGTATTCAGAATATGATTTATTTTGAAACCTGGGTCCTGAGGGTTGGAGGACCTTGTGATATCGTGACTGGTAAGTGAGCAGAGGAAAGTCTGCCTCCTTGCTCAGCTCTCCCTCATCATGTACCTTTCTCCTCTGTCTTTTCTGATTCATGGTTCAAACCACAAATCATACAGAAAGATGCCCTCTGTAGGTCACTTTATACAGTAGTGATTTAGTTGCAGATGCTGCCCCAGGCACTTTTCTGTCAGTGTGTCTTAAATCTCATCCCTGTAGGAGCTGCAGGCTCGCAGCTCACCAGTTCCCTGCAATGGGCACATCTGGGGCTTCTGATTATGAACCTGCATTACCATATTCTGGGTAATAGTTGCTTTTCATTATCTCTTTGCAATTTTCCAGCCCTCTACCCACCAAGGGAAAAAAAGAAAAAAATCAGGTCTTCATAAATTGTGAATAAGCTCCTGTCACTTGTGATCCATTGGTTTGTAGGAAACCATTAATTGTGATTCCTCCTCGTTAATTCTGGCTATGAAGATCATGCAGAGCCCAGTGTTGCATTAAGCTTTTTATTGTTGAGAGACAGCAGTAAGCCATGACCTTATAAAGCCTAGCAGTCAGTATTTTTATTAGTGTATAAGATATGATGCATGATACCTGCCATTTCTGCTACTTTCATGGATGGTTCATAGCTCCTAGGAACTCGGTACTTGACATTTAAGATGGATACAGCACCAATTAATTTAAAAACACAAACTTCCTGGCTATTCTCATTATTGAATTAGCACAGTATTGTGAACCGCTCACCTCCTGTGTGTGAGAAACATTTCATAAGCAGGACATCAATGTTAATGCTGTTTGAACCTTAGCTGGTTTGCTTAGGGATAGAGCACTTGATGAGATGTTTACATCTTCTGGAGAATCTGTCCATTTCAGCCAGCTGAATTGACCTGCTTATTGGTACAGTGATGGGGAAATGTGCTTAGGGTACAGGTTATAACCTGGACACTCCGGAGTTCACACTTGGGAAAAGTAGGAACCTGGTGGCAAGGCTGGGGTCAGGGTAAAATCTACCCCTAGCCCCAGCAGCTGGGAGTTAGTGTCAACTAAAAGAATTATTCTGTTGCTTAGAGAACATGCTTGGAAGTGTAATGAAAACTCTCAGCTGAGCTGACATAGCCCAGCCATTTTTCAAAAGTCACTTTTCTTCCAGTTTTGCCCCAAAATCTGTAGGAATCTGTTGTTGCTCCCACTCGTGTCTGGGTATGAAAAGTTCTCAGCATTGAATTACGTCCCCTCAGAGAGGGCAAGCAGCTGCATAAGATACCAAACAGCCAAGAAGTTTTCTCTTTGTGTGCTGTGCAAGACAGAAAACAGCTTTGCCATACAATAGATAAGAGAGAGATTGGTTATTTTAGTGCCTGTGTTTATCTTTGAAGCTGTATCAGCAGCCCAAGAAAAGTTGATTCTGCTCTCACAGTGAGCCCTGCAGCTGCAGGCTTCATCCTTGGAAGCCATTATGGGTTTTACCTTCTCTGTAGCTGCTTCTTTGAACTTCCCAGAAATGTACAAAGGTATTGGAGAGGGATCTGGTGCAGAGTTTCACGAACTGACCTCAGTATCTGGAAAGCTGTCTGGAACTGGAGGAGGAGCAGCAAAGTTTTCAGACCTATATTGAATTGCATTTACTCTGTAGTATCTTTATCAGGAATGAGACCCATTTTAAAGAATGAAGCTCCCCTATCAACCGTTTGGATGAGGTTTTCAGGGTCAGTGATCTGAATGCTGAAGTAAAGCAGTTCAGATTCAGATAACAAGAGCACAAGCTGCTGTGGAAAAAGTCTGGTTTAAACTGATCAGGATACAAACACTGTTAATTTGAGAACTAAATAAAGGTTAAACAAGTGTATGCTGAGCCACCAAGCAGGAATAACAATCATAAAGTGATATTCAAATAGCTCTGTTGGGGGAAACTGCTAATTGTTCCTCTTGGGTAAAAAGGCAAAAGAAGACAGCAGCCTCAGGCTAAAAAAGTTATAGCCTTAAGCCAGACAGAGAGAGACCTTCTGTGTGTCTCAGCAGCTGCTGTAGTTTGGGTTCAGCAGTGCCAAAAGAGTGCCTTTCCTGGGCATTCTCTTCCCCAGGAGGTCGAGGCTGTTCCTTCCACCCAGGGTGTTTTTTCAGCACCGGGCTGGCCTGCCCTGAGGCAGTGTGCAAGGAGAAGGGAGTAGGGCCAGGGATTTTGCTGTGTTTTTCCTCATCCCCTTCCTCTCTCCTGTCTCATCCACAGGCTCAGACACCGAGCTGGGTAGGAGCTGCCGGGATGGGGGAGTGAGGGTAGGTGCCTCGAGGAGAAGCACTCTGGGCAAGAGACAATTCTGATGTCAAACTACAAATAACTTGGGAGATCCTGCTCCTTGACAGCAAGCTGCTCCTTAAAACTGGCAAATAAACTAAGTTAACTTTATCAGGCTAAAATATAAGCTTTCTGTCATCTTCTGTGTCTCAAACCCCTTTTTTTTCCTTTTATTTTAAAAGGAAGACAAGGGAAGAAATAACTTCTAAGTGAGTTAGCACTGTTTGTGTCACGCAATGTAAAAGTATAAAATCTACTGTATCGAGACTGTAAGTTTGGCCTGTTATGTCTCTGCCTTACAATTCAGTCCAGTCTGGTGTGATGTATTCCCTGGATCCCATATGAAAAATGAAGAATTTGCCTCTTTAGAAACTCCTTCAGTCCTAAGCCAAAATATCCATAAAGCAGCAGCTACCGTTTATCCACTTGCACAGAAACATCCCCGATGTTTTACACTCTTTGGATCCAGTTACAACAAATGTCACAAGCTGAATTACAAACCTTATTCCCAGAGGTCTGCCTTCATTATTGATGGACCTTTAACAAACAGGAAAACAAGTAAAGACTGTGGGAGTCCAATCTCTACTTTGATCTCACCGTGCAGTGGGAAAAAGCGTCGGCCAAGCAGAGGGACGGAGGAGGACATTGGCAGGACAGCTTCTGACCTTGTGTCCAAAGACTGCCAAAACTCCACAGGTTTTTTTGTTGATAAATGCAATAGCTTTTTAATACACTGCTATTGCCATTTATTCCCCTTGCTGCTGCCTCACACCAGAATTGTGGCAGCTTCCAGGTGATTTCTCTCTAGCACTGGAGGGGAACTCTCCGCTGACGGGGAATTCTCTGCACTGATTCATTCACTAGAGTGTTCATACCCTTCTGATCCTCAGGGCTTAAATGAACCTTTACTGGGTCTTCAGGCACAATTTATTCTGTTAATTTGTCAATCTAATTAGTTCTTTATATGTCTACTGGAGATTCAGTTTGGGAATGAGGGAATGGAGCTGGGAGGTGATGTGGGCAGAGCTCTGCGAGCAGAAACCAAGCTTTGTCTGTCCAGGGGATTTCCTCAAACACCCTAAGATGTATATATAAAACTTGGTTTATTTCAAACCAAACTGTTCTGGCTTGGAGAGCAGCAGGTGCAGTGATTGCTGTTCCTGGAAAACTTGATGAAAATGTAGGTTGGTCTGATTTCATCTGAGAAGCTGATGCCTGACCCAGTGAGGGTTAATCTGCAGATCCATTTCTTTCCTTTAAAAGGAGGGTTTCTACCGTAAAGATGTGGGGTTGGCTTATCACTATGTTCTTACTTTTCTGTGCCATCTCTATGTAGTACTTGAACCTTTTGGGTTGAGAAGTCTTGCAAAAAGCCATAAAGATATTTATGGCCTACAGTGAGCTGCTGGTTTGCCTCTTCTGTTCCAGCTAGTGCTGTCTCTGTGGTGTTTACCCAGAATATCTGAACATAAAAGAGTTGTATTTTCTATTTGTTGCAGCAACAGACAATTGAAAGACTAAAATAAATGTAATATTCTCAAAATAAATCTGGGGAAAACCAACAGTCTATCTTCAGCATTCTGGCAGCCAGCGTTGTATTTATTTTTCTTTACTCTGAGTCAAACTGTGACTTCTCTCAGCAGAAGGAAGCCAGAAGCATATATTGGGGTGGTTCTGAGAATAGCTGAAGCACTTATGGCATTCAAATAAGCACGTTTTGCCCAGCTGTTTGGGAGAATATGCTGCATAATTGGTGTACCATAAACAAAGCGACTATTGGTGAGCGCAGCTGTCATTTCTGTAGTCAGACTTGATGGAGAATCTGGGAGTCACTTGTTATGAAACTCTGGTGGCTCTGTTTTGCCATTCTTAATTCATAGGCTTCCAGAAGAATCTAGAAGGTTTCTCAAACAAACAAAATGTGCTTGTTTTTTGTGCAGGGAAAGCAATAATCACTTTGCTCATTGAGGTACAGCACTGTTTCTTTGTTGGTGCAAAAGGGAGTAATTACAGCAAAGTTAATCAGGGCTTTTGAATGTGGGTTGAGGGGTTTTGTGGGTTATTTTGTTTGTTTGTTTTGTTGTTTTTTAAAACGATGATAGAAAGTAATTTTTAAAACAAGCAAGAGGAGGGTTTTTTTAAAAATCATATTCAGTAATCAAATTTTTTAAACTTAATGTGCTGAAAGGACCTGGGGAATAACTTCTTGGGTCATATCATTGCCAGAAATTAGCTACTTTGCAGAAGCTGTGGAATAATAAGAAGCTTGTTCAGAGTAAGAATCTGTTCAAATGCAGGAGCTCCTAAAACAGATAGGATGTAGAAATTCTAATGGACTCCTTCTCCTGGTGTTGTGATTTTCCAGCCAGAGAAAAGGGAGAGAATTTCTTGACAGATAGACCTCTTCCACCTCTGTAGGGATGGGTAGAGGAGAACTGACTGTCTGGTTTTTGGTATGAGGGTGGTTCTGCCTTCAATAAAGAAGATGCACCACTAACACAGCTGAGCAGGGAAATTTGGGGATAGCACAACCACCTCTCCCTTCGCTGAGTTACCAATTGATGGGATCACACTGGAGAGAGCAGGGCTGGAAGAGGGAGGTGACAATAAAAGGACAGTGTCTCTCTGGAGAGATTTGGTCCTTAAGGGAAGCAGTGTAGGAAGTAGTTCTGTGTAGAAGTAGCTCCTCTTGAAGTAATCAGTGAGGCTTTCCTCAGTGAGGGCTGCAGGACACAAAATCAGTGTAATCTTGGTTCTCTGATGTCTTCAAGAGTCTTCCAATTGCACAGGTTTAATTTTTGGCTAAGTGTTGTGGGGTTCAAGCTCTGTCATCTGGATGTGCCCAAGTGCTCTGCTGCTGTGAACTCCCCAGGGGAATTTAAAGGCTTCCAAAAGTGAAGAGGGAAAGACAAAGCTGAACGCTTTTTGTAACTCCTTACCATGGTCCCTTTGTGTCCAGCTGAGAGCTGTGACTCTGCTGGCCCTGAAGCTACAAATAAGTGACATGGGAAAAAGGGAAAAAGACTCTTCTCCCTAAGTTTCTGTCTAGGCAGGGAATGTGTATTTATTATAAGGACCATGTAACAGAAATAGGAGCAGAACAATGCCAGACACTGTCCAGCAAAGTAAGAAATCCCAAATGAGGATTGTCATCAGCTTGGGAAGATGTCTGGTGCTTTTTTTGTTGGTGTTTTCTTTTGTTTTGTTTTTTTAATCAAAGACTAGAAGGTCTTGTAATATGAAGCTAGGCTATAACTTTTTGGTAAAAACAAAAAAAGAAAAAGAAAAAGCCATGCACACCCCCAAAACCCCTGAAAATTGGGAATGCGACTATGAAGACTTTAAATATATTAGTCTTCCCTTGAAAGCCCACAGGCAGCATCATAGGTAGCTGTGGAGGAGACCTGATGAGAAACACGTGAGGTGAAGCTCTTTGAATAATGATGCCATCTGCAGGAGTTTCCCAGCCATCAGCCCTTGTCCCAGAAGACCATTTGTACTTCACAGCATTAATATTCATTAGGTGTAACACCATATGTTGCACAGCAGGATGCATTGCCAGCAGACTGTTTGTCATAAAGCCAGATTTAATAAAGCATTGTAAAACAAACATTATGATGATAAATACAAAATGACAGGCTAATTAAGAGAATCTTAATTGCCATTTTTCCGTAATAACATTTGTTTAGTGTGTATCTGTCTTGTGCTGGTACCTTCCTAGTACAGCTTTTCACTTTGTATTAGTTCCATAAGGGAATCTCTGCCCTGGATGTTTTAAGGCACTCAATGTCCTGTTGTGAGAAATAAATTCGAGATTAACGAATTGTTGCTCCACTGTAGATGTGCATAATCATGGATCTCCAATCTTGATGAGTGCAAAGAAATCCAGCCCTGAAATGTAGATTTCAGAGGGGTGTGAGTTTGTTGGGGACAACTTAATGCCCCCTCTCGAGGGAACAATTTGACAACGCAGCAGTTGCATTTCTTTAGACAGGCTCTATGCAGACCTTTTACAAGAGGAGAGCTTTTCAGGGAACAACTTAGATATAAATTTCAGTTTTCACATTTCATTGTGGGGACTGAAAGGCCTCCTTTTCCCTCCTTCACTAGAGCAGAATTTCATTATTGCTCCAGTGCCCTACAGTGGAGACTTCATGGGAGAGGAAGGGATCTAAAGAATGTGAAATGATATTAAGAATTAATGCACTGAAGCGACGCCTCTTCTTCTTCTTGCTATTACCTTTTTATCATAGCTGTTGCTGCCAGAGTGTCAGGAAATTAATATATCCATCTTCAAACCTGTCAGGGCTGTGAGTTACAAAACTTTCAGAAACTCTTGTAAAAGGAACGTGGAGAAATAAAATCCTAAACCATACAATGTGTATATTTGGACAGTTGCCTGACTCTGCTATGTAAGGAAGATAAAAAATCATGACTTGAGAAGGCCACAGCAAAACTCATATGGAGGGTCTGCCCATCATAGTTGGGGCTGTAACTGGATATTATGGTTCATCTTAATGAGGTTTCCTCTTCCACAGGTGTCATTTTCTTCTGTAATGTAGATTTGGGGTTCTGCCTCTGTGTACTACTTTGTTGTGACCAAAACCAGGTACAAAACTGAAAGCCAGAGGAAGGAAAACCCCAACTCTTTGAGTACAGTGACATATTTTGAATTTTACGTCTTTCTGCCTGGATACCTTAAGCCTGTCATGCATTTCACAAAACAGAAGATCCTTAGGGACAAAAGAGAGTGAAAAGGGTCTAAAATGTTATAATTCATTAATACATCTTAGAATTTTTCTTTTTCTGCTATTGTACCTCAGATGGAATTTTTAATGTACCTTGACTTGTAGATTTTGAAATAGTGGGGTTTCAGAAACTGGATGGTGCTTGCTTTTTTTGTTTGAGGTTTGGTTTGAGGTTTTTTTTGCCTGTGCTGTTAGCCTTTTTTTTTTTTTCTATTTTACTTAATTTGTGATAAAACTGCAACTGAAACACAGTATAAGCTTGATAAGTCTTAAGCTATGAAAGAAATTTTATGGGTTTTTTGGTGATGTGGGTTGGTTTGGTTTTGGGAGGGTTTTGTGTCGTTGGTTGGTTGGTTTGGAGCTCTTTTCAATAGAAATAGGTGAAAAAGATTTTATTCTTTCTGTGAACATTTCCTGCACTGTGATTTACACTCCTAGCCAGTCTCCCACCTGGATCATCTCCCAGCAGTACCTTATATAGTGTTTTACTCTTGGTTTTCTCTCTGAGTACTACTTCTTGCTGTACCCTTGGGTTTGGACCACACTGCTCAGGTTTCAGTGTTCTCTCCTTAGCTCACATAAATTATCAGTGAAGGATTTTCTAACTTCATTCTTGTTTTCGGGGTTTTTAAAACTACTTTCACTCTAGGTTTTAACCTTATTACAACTATTACTTGCTTGCTGTGCTAGCCCCAGGTGGCTGTTGGGTGTTTGACATTGCCTGTGATGATCAATACACTTTATATCTTCCAGAGGATGAAGGGAACAAAATATCCACTTCTGCCTTGTGTGGTCTCAATAGATCGCACCAAAAAGGAAGAAAAATTCTAAAAAAAAAAAAAAAATCTAAAAAACCAAACAAAAAATTCCACTGGATGTCAAATTTGTACTACTAGAAAAAAATTACATGGGCTTTACTTGAAACTTTTCTGCAAGAGGCATTGAATGGCAAAGAAACAAATCATGGTAGTAAAATCACCCTGGGATGGCCAGGACAAATTAATAACTCATGAGTTCTTTCCCTTCCTCAAAAGGATGGCCAGGACAGTCGTACTCTGGAGCAGGGAGGATGAGGTAACTGCAGTGAGGTGCTGAAGTGCAGTGATTTTTAGGAAACTGGAGGTGGAATCTCAAGGCACATAAGGAGCCCTCTGATCCTACTCAGAAATAGGGAATGCTGTGTTTAAAATCAGCGTCTTCACCTGACAGATATAAAGACTTTAAAATATTTGTGTTGCACTGGTTTTATAAACAGCCTTTATCCTTTATGACATCAAAATTTTCACAACCATGGGGCAAAAATGATCAATTCACAGACTCTGCTTTAGGAGAGTGGTTCAGCACCTTGGGAGTGAAGTGGTGAATAAATATACTGACTTCCTCATGTGTTTTATGCAGCTATGCTACTCTAATGTGTTCCAAGTAGCAACCATACTTTTTTCTGTCCTCACACTTTCCTCTAGTGATGTGATCCAAACTTGAGAGGCAGATGTTAGATTTAGGGTGCTATACTGGCCCTTCTGACATCAGTGGGAGCTTTTATCCAGGGAAGGGAATGTGTGCTCATATATTGTGGGCTGGAAACTTGTTCGTGGTTTTGGCCCATTTGTGTTTTGTGTTTGTTTTCAGTAGTTTCATGTTGAGAAATCCCAGTGTGAGTTTCTTCTATGTAGAAGATCATCTGTGAGCGGTGATTTACCAAAACCTTCTCAATTCTTACCCTGTGCAGTAATACCATGTTAAGAAGAGACATGTGGTATATGCTAAGAATGGATTCCTGAGAGCTTTTAGACAAAGTATTTTCGGTAGCTCAGTGTTTCTTGTTTGTTTTGACACCTTTGTCATCTTAATTTCTTGAATAAGTAACAGCAAGTAAAGCTGACTTTTTCGTGCTTTAAGACACCAAAGCTTTCACAACAGTGATGACAAGAGAAAAAAAAAAAGATATTTGCCTTTCCATAATAGGCAAGTAAAGTCATGCTCCATTGCTGAATCTGTCTTTGGCAAACAGGTTTTTGACAGACTTTTCAATGAGTGACTGAGGACAATTAAAAAGTTAGGAACTGGGTACATGCAAGCATGTAGGGCCAGGGCAATAAATAGCAGTAAAGAAATGAGGTAACACCTCTGCAGCAGTGACTCTATTCTTTGATTTGTGGCCTCAAAGTTCAGTAGATGTGATTTAAAAAAAAAAACAAACAAATAAAAGCCTAGATAAAGAGCAGAGCTGAATTCTATTGAAGTGCTGAGCATGTCTTTCAAAAAGAGTTAACCTTATCTCCCTCATAGTAGTAACATGTGTTGTCATCTGGGGAGCTCTGAGGATCACAGAAATGTCACCTCTCTCCCTCCTCGCTGCTGCAGTGTCTGTAACATGCAGGCCTCACACCAGCACAGGCATCACTTCCAGATGACGTGGAAGCTAAATGTTTTCATTTATTAAAAGGCATCCAGGGAAATTGATATAAAATGCAATTTATTGAGCCAGGCTCAGAAAGTCTGAGTTGCAAACAGGAAGCTACAAGAATTATTTGGAAGGAAGGAGCAATGGCTGGACCCTTATTTTGAGTTGGTGCTGCTGCTCTGACTCTGATTAATGGTATTGGGGAGCTGGTAGATGGCCCTGGCTGGCTGAGCTGGGGGTACAAAAGCTCATTTGCCTCCTAACTGGAGTTTGTGTGGGTGGAGGAAGAGTGGTCCTTGCTGATCAAGTCCTCAGGGATCCCCAAGAGTTGATGCCCTGACCACTGGACAGGCCTTGTTGTGCAGAGGGGAGTCCCTTCTACCTTTTACTGCCAGCTTTTGGCTCAGCACGGCTTCTAAAACAGCTGGCAGCACAAGCAGACGGTGAACTGTACTCCAGCTTGTTATTTCCAAGGGCTCAAAATATAAATCACCTTTGCCAAATGAGATCTAATAGTATCTGAAAAGATTTTGTAAAGATCTTTGGGTTATTTTTTGTCAAGCCAGCTGAGGACGCTGAGAATAAAGCATCCAGAAATCAGGCTTAAGATTCATAAACATTTTCTGCTGTAATGAGTTTGATCCTAAAAAAAAAAATTATCTTGAATATTAGTGAGGGATTTGCACCCAGAAAAGAGGAGTGCTGCCAGAAAGCTTTTCTGAGCTACGCTAAACACTTCTTACCACCAGGAAAAAGTGCCATCAGTTTGTGACTAGCTTTCTAAATTATTCAGGAGCAGCCATGGAGATTTGGATTAAGGCTTATACACAGTGACATTCTGTGCTTAGTCTCAATCTTGGAGGAACACATTAAAAACAAGCACTGTGTCATGTGACTATAGGAAGATGTGTGGTAGAGAAGGAATGAGAGCTAGAAAGATAAAAATGGTGATTAACTTCAGGAAATAACTGTGAGCTTCAATGTCTACATGCAAGAAGAGAGGTTAGGAAGGAACACAGAGGAGAGGTGTAAAATGGTTAGATGCAATTATAAATTATTGTTAAATGAAAATATTTAGGGCCTCAAATGCTATCAGTGAGATCCAGACTATCCTGTTTCCTTACTCTAAAATTACTTAGGTTTTATACACAGAGTGGACACTTGCTACACTTTGAACTTTGTTTTAATCTGGTGGCTTTCTGCAGCAAGAAAACAGCAAGTCTGTATTCTAAGCAGATAAGTAAACAAAAAATTCATTAAAAACAAAAAACTCAGCTTAGAATAAAATAGCCAAAATCCTAAAGGACATTATTCTTAAATTTATCTGTGGTTACTTATGCTCTCTTGTGCATTGGTTGGGGAATGTCTGGCTAGGTGTTTTCACATCTGTCAGCAAAGCCAACCCCAAATGTGGAGAGCAGCACTTGGGAACACTTTGCAATGATCCCCAGAGGACCTTTGGCCTGTAAAAAGCAAGGAAAGGATTAGAGGGACCCACAAATGCATTACTCTATTTTCATCTGCAAGAGGAACAGCATTGCTCCAGCTTGGTCCCACGTGTTCCATCACTTTGGACAATGATCTTGCCAGACTGTAACTACTGCTGTGTTTGAGAGGTAGAAGTGTTATATTTAGAAATCCTCAAGGCAAAGTCAGAACTTTAGGATATATTGTGAATTATTTTAGTAAATACTTTTCCGCTGTTGTAATAAATGGAGAAAAAAACCCCAAGAAAACAAAACAACAAACGAAAATCTTTTAATAACTGGCTTGGGAAAAAAAAAAGAAAAATGCAATGTAGAAAAGAGAGGCACATTAACATGGGTAGTGCTGCAAGGGGTAAAGGGAGATTTAGCAGAACTGGACAGGCAAGGAGACCTCTGGAAACCAACACCTCAAAATAATCATTATATGATTTCATACGCGGGAACTTTTAGGAGTTATTTCTAACAATTTTGCCATTACCTATATCTGGTGTGGTGCTGTACAAGAGAAGGGTTCCTTACAGTGGGACAGCTTTCATTGTTAAAAACATGAAGTTGCTTAGGTCACAGTCACATCCTCAGGAGGTAATTCAGCCTTTCTGAATTGAGGAATATGTGTGTAATGGAGATGAAGAAGCCTCCAGACTGCATTTTCAGTTGGAGATTGGTTCTCCTTGGTGTTTCCCCACTTTGGGCTTCTCCAGAGACTTCCAGATAAAAGTTCAGTGTCCTGCCTAGACAACTGTTCCTTAAACGAGCTAATGGAGATGCTTTCTTTTGAGCACTGCTGGAGCTGTGATGCATGTGTGTGATTTTAAACAGTGAGATAGGGAAAGGTAGCAAATATGAACTTGGTGTGATGGCAGTAACAGGGGGGAGGCTTTTGACTTGCTGACCTACAATACTTGTTCTTTATTTATTCATCCATATAAACGTTATGTTTAATGTCTGCTTTGAAAACACTGTGTTAGTCTGAAATAGGGTTGAAATACTTTTAAGGCCTGTGTACTTCTCCATAATGAACAGAATAAGTTTTGGGTTTGATTTTTAACGGGAGGAAGGGGAATCATCAGAAACTCTCCCACATTTGCACACTAAGCCTGAGTTCCTGGTGGAGACCTGAGCTTTAAGGGCACTTGGTCACATGAACAGGGGAGACACTCAGCTGGCTGATTGCTTTTCTGTAAACTCTGGCCTAATTGCTCTCATTTGATGTTGAGTTGTGAATTCTTCACCTATTTGTTGCCACTAAAGCCAGCTGTGTCTTTTTACGAAGGCATGAGAGCACCTCCTCAACAAAAAGAAAAAACTCTGGACTTCCCTTTTTTTATTTTATTTTGTTGGGGTTTTCATTGGGTGTTTTGTGTGTGTGTGCATAGGATGCTTGGTTGTTCTTTTGAAACGATTTTCCCCCTCTTTTTGGGTGTATTACTGAAAAATTACGCTGCTTAAAAGCACCCCTGGTAATTATAAATTGCAGCCTTTTCCTTCCTTGCAGACAAGAATGAAATACAAGTGCACAGGTAACAAAACACGCTGGTAACTTGTCAGTGCACGACACTTACAGAGCTTTCATTGGATATCCGTCTTCAAAGTGCCTTGTAAACAGTGACAGAGTGGTTGAATGAATTCATCACTTCTGAGAAGTATTGACTTGATTAGATAATTATCTAGTTTCTTTCATGCTAAAGGGCATTTCACCCTTAGTCTTCAGCTGTTGGCTTCTGGAGAGAAGTATAAATGACTGGGCTGTGATTTTTTCCCACATATATTCACTGTGGTCCCTAAAAAAAAATTCTGAACCTCTTTAATTTCCTATCTGGCTTCAGGTATGCTCCTTTTCCATGAAAATCTTCAAAAGTACCTTTTTCTTTGTGAAAATGAGAGGGAGAAGCAGAATGAGCAGCAGTGCTGCAGCATCTCCTTCCCTGTCAGTCGTGTCCTGCAGGTCCCTGCTGGCCCAGGCAGCCTGGGCACAGCATCTGTCCCTTGTTCCCAAGGTGCCTCTGCACCATTTGAAGCTGAGGTTTATTGCTGAAAGGGTGGGCTCTGGACCAGGGACTCAGCTTAGAGGGTTACTTCTCCAGGAATACTGTTCAGTGCCTGGGGAATAGTGGGGGGAACTGGGTTTTTTTCCCAGGCACGCCCCTTTTGACCACAAAACCAGGCCCGAGGGGATTTGTTGCTCTCATATCTCATACTAAGACTCTGGAAAGTTTGCCAGACAGAAGAGGTAATAATTTTTATCTGTGAGAGCTGCCTGGAAACTTTGCTCTTTATTTCTGCTCTGCACCCCTCTAGGCAAAGCAAATCAATGTAGTATTGTTGGAGGAAGAGACTTCTGCAGTTCAAAGCCTTCCTGCTCCTGGCCTTATTCTTTAGCTGATTTTCCCAGGAAAAGAGCCAGGGAGTGTAATCCCATATCTGCAGTGGGGACAGTGACTTGAAACCTCTTTACAAGTGATGCTGCTGCCGCAGAGGGTGAGGCCCTAGGGAAGGAGTGGTTTCCAGAAAATACTGGGCTTTGAGGCATGGGATAAGAGGGTTTGGATGAAACTGGAACCTCTCAGGGCAGGGATTTGTAACCTGGGAGGCCTTTTGAGGAGTTTGGGTGATGAGTACAGGGGATGTGGTCTGTAGGCTTTAGGGAGAAAGTGCTGCTCGGTCCTCACTTCCTGCAGGCTGCAATATCGTCTGTTGCCATCTATGTAGGCCCCACTACTTTCCAGCAGTAGAAATTATAATTCTTCTAGGTTTGCTCTTTGGGATTACTTTGACATCAAAAGTAATCCTAATTTGTTTCCTCCAAAATTCTACGAGTTGCTGACTGAGACTTGTCTATCCCTCCTGTCTGCAGTGAGTTTGGCAAATGAATCCTGTGCCTCCAGTTTCCAGTAAAACCTGGTATGGCAATAAATAATGATCTGTCCCTGAAGCCAGTTAAAATAAATACATCTTAAAATGTCTAATTAAAAATCAATCAAACAGATCATACCTGCATTTATTTCTTTCTAATAGATCCAGGTTTAATCTCTAGAGCATAAATAATCTTTCCTCTGACGACATTAATAGCAGGACGTCATGTATCTTTTCTATGAACTGTGTTTCAAATACCCATGCCCACCCCCCATATCCAAATATTGCGTGGTTGCATCATCAACAAAGGTAGCAAAGTTTATACATTTAAGGAAGTAATTTTAAGGGTTTTTTTTCTTCAAATGTAATTCCCATTGTCCAATATCACTAAAACAAATGGGCTACAGCTCCTGACAGAGCGGCATGTTTTTAGCATTTGGCTTTTGTGGAGGCTCCCAAGCGCTTTCTCATGAAGTCAGCATCTCACCCTCAGCTTTTACAGATGGAAAAGCTGGGATCCAGAATGGGAAGTGGCCGGCCTAAGGTTTCTCCAAAACCCTTAGAAAGTCCCTCAGTCCCCCTCCAGCCCATTAATTTCAGGCAGCTGCCAAGCACCAGATCCTTATTTGTGTTGCAACAGCACTTAGCAACCTTGGCTGGGGTCAGGGCCATGGTGCTGCCCCAGCCAGCAGTGACCATCCCTGATCTGTGTGCCTTGAAACCCAAACATCTGCTCCAGGAGTCGAAAGAGGATGGAGAAGTGTTGAAGCGACGTATCTAAAACCACACCTCAGGGAAGCGAGTGACTTCAGCAGGAAGTTCTTGGATTTCAGCCACTGGATGATGATTTCTGCTTTGGTGTTAGGAAAATATCCCTCAGTTCCTGGGGGGTGAGCCTGCAGCTCTCAGGGGGCTGGAGGAAGCAGAACAAACCATTGCTCAAGCTCTGTGCATGCTGCTGGCAAGAGGGTGTTTGTTCTGGTCATAAATTGCCTCAGGAATTGGGTGTCATGTTCCAGTGTATCACAGCATACTGGAGTATTTTGCTTTCTTTCAATGGTCCATAGGTATTGGATGTGCTAAGCTGAAAATTGCTCCTTAGGAGAAATGCAGCCATGGTTCAGCCACACAACAGGCACCAAATGTTGTCTGTAAAAGAGAAATTCCCTGGTTTTTTCCATCTCACTCTTTCTAGCAGCTGTTTTCTTTCTACTGTCACAAAACAGTAACTTATGTACACTGAAAATACATCTCAGCTCATTGGTTACAATCCTTTCCTTGTAATTTTTAAACAGTGACTGATCCAGTTTCATAAAAATTCTCCATGTTCTAATTAGTCAAAAATAGTCCTCTCAGCAGACATGTATTTTTGGATAGCTCTAATCATGAGTGACTTGGTCGGATGCATAACTGCTGATTTAAATAGAACCATGTCCTTTCAACATCCAAAGTGCAGTAAGTCACTAAAAGGAAAAAAAAAGAATCTATCTTGACTACTTTTCAATAAAAATAAAAATTTGAAAAATAAAAGAGTCTTCCCTTCCCTCATGGAGTCAGACAGCAAAATCCTCTGGCCCAGAATTTGATTTTTTTTTTTTCATTATTTGTATACACTTTCCTAAAACCAGCTGTGGTTTTGCTCTCTGAACTGGTGACAATCACTTGAAGTTAACAAGAAAACAGACATGTTCTTTGGGTTTTACGTGTCTGTGATGTGGATATTTGCAGTGGAAATGAAATGATGAAAACTCCGCTCAGGCATCATTCCATCATTCGAGAGGAATCATTGCTTTACTGCTTTGAGGAGAGGTCAGGTTTCTTTCACACAGCAAGGAGGGTGGGCCAGGAGCAGAATGGTGTTTGCCAGGTGAGGTTCAGGCTGGGCATTCCCTCTCTGGCAAGGTGCAATCGCCACTCTGGTGCCTCTTTGTACCAACAAGAAGTGCAGGTTAGGCAATAGGAGCTGTCAGAAGGGAGAAAAAGGTTCTTTTCTAGCTCTGTGACTGAGGACAGCACGTCCTTTACAGACCTCACTCTCCCCACCTGCACCCCCCTACAGCACTCAATTACCCATTAAGCTTTTTAAGAGAAACAGAATGGCAATTAAGCCCAGTACAGCAGTGAGAAAGCAGTGGAAGCCACGGGCTTGCTGAGAAATCTATCCATAAATGGATTAACTGCACAAATAATTCCAGCTAATTAGAGGTGTACATTCCCCAAATAACTTGATTCTCTCATTTACTTAATTGAGTTGATGGTTGCTCTGGGATGGAACAGCAAACTGTGCACTGGCTATTACAGTAAATATCACTTAGACTAAACCTTTTCAAGTAGTCCAGAATTTTTCTGTTGACTTGGAATTTGCCAGAGAATCAAGAAAACTGTTGCTCTGGGGTTTTTTAAATTACAACTTTGTGCTCAATATTTTAGAAGATGAAGGTAAGCTGAATTCCATTTACGATTCCCAAGTTTAGCTGAAAAGTAGGGGCTATAAATAAGGGTTGTTGATCAGAGAAGTAGGGTCTTTATTTCACACTTCAGAGAAATGCTGACAGGACTGACAGCTTTCCAAATGATGACACAGATAAAACTGCCATGCTTAGATAACAAATCCAGGTATTGCCTATGGTCTAAGCAAGCTTCTCTTGAGTTTACCTAATTTAGAATCTTTCCCTAGATGAAAAAATGGTAGAGAAACCTGCAAGCTTTGCTGGTGAGATGATTTCTCCCTAAATGATGAGAGAGAGGCTTCGAACAGCTTCAGGTTTTTCAGTTTATTTGACCTGGTCCCTCTTTTTTTTTTTTTTTTTCCCCCTGCTATTTTGTGAACTTCAGGTGAACAGCCTCACTTGTCTCTTCAGGATACAGAAGTGACTGCTCAACCTCAGTGTCCAACGTTTTGTTCCATATCCTAACAACCCTTGAAGAGGGCCACACCAACAACTGGGCATCAGTAAAACATCTTCCTTTCTCATTCTTTCTTTTTCTTTGTTTTCTTACTTATATTAAAGAATAAGCCTAAAAATACTGCTGATACTGAAAGCATCCCTTTTCAAGAAGAATAAATTCCAATTCCTGCTTTTTGTTAGGACCAAGTGAGAGGAGACTTGACCAAGATTTTTGTTCTCTGGTGTAATGCCACCTGGTCATAGATTTCCATTTTGGCGCTCAAGGATTAGGGATGTTAATGAACACTTAAAAAATAAAAAGAGAGAAATTAAAATATGAGTAGCCAATCTGAAAAAATAAACGGATGGCAGATACCTTGTTCTTTAAAGTTAGAAACTTATTCCTGCTGTCTCTTTCCTTGGAATCATTAAGTGTACTGGCCTTTTGCTAAGGAAATAAGTTAAGCACAAGGTGAGAGCCACAGTGCTGGTTGTCATTAGCTTGTACCTGCTAATAAACATCTGTTGTGGAGTCACTTTCCTAATGGACCTTCAAAGACGTGTTCCACATGTCAGTGCTCACAGGGAAAACAAGGAAGGAGGTTGCCAGGCCACCCAAGCCCTTTGCAAATAGAAGATTTGTTCAAAGAAACCTTGAAAATGTCCAACACAATTTCTCTCTATTGTGTTATTACTTCACCAGCAAAACCTTTCCTCTGTTATTTTGGTTCTCACCCTCTCCCAGCATTACATCCTCATGGAAATTCCATTTCTGCTCAATCCTGCACTTATTTTTCTTCCCCTTGTTGTTCTTCCGCTGTTTATTTTCATTTTCACTGTTGTATTTCCTACTGGCACCAGTGATGTAAATCAGTGGACGGGTTTGAGGCAGGGCCATTTTGTATTCTCATGGACATGGGAAGGTTTCTCTTCAAGCCAAAAAAGCAGTGTCCCTAATTTGGTACACTGCTGAGACTTTAGATAGTTTCTAGATTTTTTTTTTTTTTAAATTGGATTTGAGCTTCAGCAGATGTTGCAAAGCAAATAAACCACATGCAATGGTTGTTAGACATTACTCATGGTGTAATCCCTCTATCCAAATACAAAAGTTAGACACGTGAAACCATATCCTTAGATAACTGGAGAAGTTCAGCACATACTCAGAAAGCCACCACCAAGTAATTCACTTCATTATTTGGTGCAGCACATCCTCTCTTAAGGAAGGTGAGCAGACAGGGGGAAGATGGATTCACAACTGTGCTTTAAAATAAATGTCAGCTAACCACAAAGGGTCAGATTCGTTGCTGATGTAACACTGCTGACTTCAGTGGATTTACACTGGGGGTTAATGTAGTCCTTTCTCTAATATATGTGTTCAGGGGGGAGGAAGATGGTTTTTATATAGATTCAGCACAAGATCTGCTGGCATATAAACAACCCAAACGGAATTGTTCCCTTCTCAAACATCTGTTAGCATGAATGTCCAAATCCTGTGTATCTGCCACAGGTTGTTATAATTGAGCTGCATTACATTAACAAAAATACAATAACCATTTGGTCTCTACTTTAAACAAGAGCTTATGGAAATGGCTTTCAGGTGGAGGGAGTGGTGATTTGGCAGCGTTCTCTTGGCAGGGCTGTGGATTGCACATGAGGGAAAGTTGTTCGGTGGTAGAGCAGACAAATTGCTTAACAATTAATAAAAATAATGCCTTGTGTTTCTACATGACAAGGTGCTGTGTAGGAATTGTCCTCTCCCCAGCTGCTCTCCACTAATAAAACATAGTCAGGTCTGTAGGTTTTTAAATCGCACACAGGAAAGAGGAACAGTGCTTTAAAATAGGGTAATGCTGGGCTGATTTGCACAAGTAAAACTGGAGGTACATGGGTTACAGATCTAATTTCTCTGGACTACTCTGCTTTTAAAAGTCTTTGCAGCCCCACATCAGTCAGCACTCTTGCTTTCGGGTTTCCTCTGTTTTATTTGAGTTTCTAAGAGTTTTCTCCTAAGTACTCAACCAATATGATAGAGTGTGTAGAAAACTATTACTAAAATCAGCTGCATCCTTTTAGGAATTGTATGGGTATGTTTTCATCAGAATTGGAGCAGATATAACATCTTAAGCCTTATTTTATGAGACAACTGAGACTTCACAAGCCAAAGTGTGATGCAAAGTGATAAAAGGCTCATGAATATCTTCTTAAAACAAGAGGTATATTTGAATATGTTCTTTTTGTTTTGAATATATGATGGGGTCTTAATTATCAGGCTTCTTGTGTCAGAGAAAAAACTTTGTCAGCCAGGCTGCAGATCAGATGAGGAATTTTTGGCCTTGTTTTCTGTAAAGCAGCATTTGGGTTTATTCTGCTGACAGGTCCGCAAGCAAATCTCCTTCTGGGAGAATGTCACATCATCTGCTCTGGGATTGTTTGCTCTTCATGCTCTTGGCTCCACTGGGCCTCTACAATGTCCTCTCTGAGGTACCACCAACCACTTTGATTATCTTACTGAGAACACTTAAAATTTTACTGAGTCCTGAAAGTTTTCCTTCCTGAATTTTTGGTTTTTCTGCACCCCGTTTTGAAAGTAGAGATTGTTTTCCTTGGGAGAAAACAGAAATTTCTTGGAATTGCTGCGCTGTTGGCAGATGTCATCTTTTTAGAGCAGAAACCCAGGTTCCTGGGTATAATTTTCCTTCTTAGTATAGCATGTGTGATTTGAATTACAGTGGTGATGTTTTATCAGTGGTAATTAAAAGCAAGATACTGTGTAGGGATTTTCTCTTTTTGGAAGATATAATTGACTATTTGTACAACTCAGCCAGCATTTTCCCAGAATGAATCTCCAGTGTTTCATATTTGAGATTGTCTTGTTCAAACAGCTACTTTCAGCTTCAAACACGTAGGTTTGGGGCAAGATGTGTTATTTTGCTCAGAGTGCAAAACCAGTTCAGACTTAAGCTCTAGAAATGTGCTGGAAATCTGAGATTGGACTTGGTATAGAACAGAAGCTGATGTGACATTTGGTTTGGGCAAGGATTTTGTGTCTTTTGTAGCACTTGAAATCGATAGGACTGGGATAAATTCTCCTATTGCTGCATTAATAGAAAATAATTACTTTTGCTTCTACATTTCCCAGATACTCATTGGTTGTCTTTAAAATTATTGCCTTGAGTTTGGTAAATGAAATAATTTTATTCATTGCTTTCAAAGGTGCCTTATTTGCACCTATATCAGCAGAGGCTGAATGCTTCTATCTGGAGTTTATAGAACCCCGTAACTGCAGCATTTTGTCTGGCTGGAGAGAAAACATAAGATAAATCTTGGATGATAATCTAGTAAAGCTCATATAAGTGGTGGTTGAGTAAGTTTGAGGGAAAATAATAAAAATCACTTTTAGGGTGGATTAACGTAGGAATTAATATGTCTCTGATTAGTTAACAGATTTGTATCCAGAAAGGATGAATTGCATCTTGTTAAAGTGATTTTTATATATATGTGTGTGTGTGTGTGTGTGTATGTGTGTGTGTATATATATATATAAAAATTTTGGGGAAAATTTTTATGTTTAAAGCAATTCTGATAAACACAAGTGTTTGCTAGTAAGGATACAGATAGTCAGAAGCTGTCAATGTGGGCTTGATTTCCTGCTGCTGGGTTCCACCTGGTGTGCTCAGGTGATGTGTTAAAGAAATCTGTGTGGTTTGATTTGTTTTTTTAAATTAAAGTTTTTTTCTCCTCAAATGCTTCCTTATTAAGACTCTTGTAAATTAAAACATATAAGTGTCTACTAATCAGCAATAGCAGCCAATATCTTTCTCAATTAATCAAGTGAAACCTGTTAAATGCAGTTTAAGGACCTTTTTATGGGGATTCTCAGTGACACCTCTGCAAATGTACTTGAGTAAACTTTATTTGAGACCTTGCCAGGGCTCTTGGGCAAGCAAAGCTTTACTCCTCCAGCTAATAACCGATTGCATTGAGGGCTGTGCAGCATTCAGAAACAGTGAAGCTGTAAACCTACTAAATTTACTGTGTCCTGCAACATGGAATATTCACGCCTTCAGTGGTTTCCTATTTGGTCACAGGGAAATGCAAAGAGGTGGGGCAGGGGGGCACTACTACAAATCCCCGTTCCTAAAAACCCATAGAGATACTCAGATCCAAAGGGGGATGCAGTTTATTTTGGCTAATTCTTCTTTAATGCAGTTCTTAACCAAAATAATAGTGTTGCTGAGCACAGCAGAGACTTTAAATATAAAGTCCATCTTTCACAACGATGGAATTTCCCAATTCCATGTCCCAGAGGCATTCCTGTAAGACACTCTCTGTGCAGTCAGTGTGCATTCTTCTTGGGGCTATAAATCCTCAGAAGTGTTTTTAAAGGTGTATTAGCTGTGACTTACAGAGGGGGCCTGGGTTTCATTTGCCTAGGAGCTTTCATTACAGGTGTCTTTGGAAGGCTGATGGCTGGAGATAGAATCAAAAATAGAGGTGAAAAGGAGTTATTACTTGTCAGAGACCCTTATCTTCCCTGCTGCTCTACAGGGCTCTGTGAAATGGCCCAGATTATAGATCAATATGGGAGTGCTTGCACTCAGCTAAGACCAAAACCCCATAAACTTTAAAACACAGAGTCAATGCTGGACCGGGAGCTTACTGAGAGCTGATCTTTACTGCTTTGCTCATCCAGCTGAAATCTAGGGAATGTTTATCTTCTCAGTGGTATCAGTGGAGGGTGAGCTGGCTGCTCTGGTAGTCTTGCCATGCTGCTGCAGTGGCAACAGTTAAAATCCAAAAGACTCTGCAGACGCCCTGCCTTCCAGCTGCTGGAGCTGCTAAACTATTGAACAGTGTCTTCCAAAGGAATAATAGCACCTCAGAAAATGCTTCTCTATAATGCCTGCCTTACCTTTTTGAACTTTGCAGAGGACATGTTTTCTTGTTGGTGAGATTAGCGTTGTGTCTGGACAAGAGTGCACATCTATTTTTTAAATTCTGCTTTTACTCAAGTGGCCATAAGCGTGGCAGATGTTTCAGGTCCTGATACACAGCTCTAGGGGTGGGTTCTGATGAGTTCATATGCGATAGTTCTTCTAGAGATGGTGTATTATTCTCCTTAGTGTTCTCCCTTGGAGCTGTTTAGGGAATCTGCATCCATGAGACAGCACAAGCCAGAAACTGGAGTGCCCCAGCACAGTCTGTGTCCTCCCCAGCACAGTCTGTGTCCTCCCCAGCCTGGATAAGTGCTGGATGGACAGAGAGGAGTGATGGTGATGGGGTCCACCCACAGCTCCTGGAGCAGCGAGGGGTGAACCAGGGTCCATCTCCCTCCAGGAGCTGAAGATGAGGCTGCAGTGTATGTCCAGCCTGAGCAGGAATGAGCTCAGAGTGCCCAGATGTGAGCCCTGGTGCAGTAAATTAAGGTTTGCAGGTGTCCCAGAGGCCCAAAATGCTGCATCACACAGAAATCTTGTCTTTTACACTGCCTTCTGCAATATTTATTCTTTTTGTCATAGCTTTACATGGTACTGTGGCTGCTGTACTTTCTCTGTATTTATTAGGCTTGAGTGAATATTATTATATAAATAATACCTTTTCTTAGCCCTTTAAAAGTGCTCCCTTTCCCCTGTCTTTGATTGTCCCTGCAGGTGTGTTAACACAGAATTTGTACCTTGATACTTTCTCGCTGCAAGGTGTGCGAGAAAATCTCCCAAGATAGCTGATGATCTCTTTTGCATTGCTAAGTGGTGACAGCAGGACTTCAGGATCATAGGGGAACCAGCAAGAGTCCACTGTAATATTTATAATGCTCTCTTAAAAGCTCTGTGAAGCTTGGAAAAGTCATGAGAGAAACACCTGAGGGGCAAACATGAATTTTCATGGGATCAGAGGGCAACTGAGTTTGTAAGGGAGCTCGAGAAGCCTCTAATCCAACTTCCTGCTCAGAGCAGGGTCAGCCATGTGTTCAGCCCAGGTTGCTCAGGGCTTGATCCAGCCAGGTTTTGAAATACATCAAGGCTGAAGATTGCACTGGGCAGGAACTGCTTCACTGCCTCGCTCATCTTATGGGGGGAAAGTTTTTCACTAGTTCCAATATGAGCTGCTTCTTTCAGCTTCTGCCTGTTGCCTGCCCTCACCCTGCTGTGCACCCCTGGGAAGGGCCTGCCTCTGTCTCTGGATGACCTCCCTGTAGGCAGTGGGAGTGATGCCTTGGGTTTTAACTTTTATACTTTTCAAATCCTTCACTGCCTGGTGTGTAACTCTGAAGTTCCTTGCAGCCTGCTGGCTGCTGTTCTCTGAGGCCAGGGGTAGTCATAACAAAGCCTCTCCAGGCCTGGTTTTCAAGGACACCCAGAGTGTCCTAGGACCAAAATGTGCAAACCAACATCTTGAGAAGGGGGGTGAGCTTGGGGAAATTACATCATTAACTGAAGCTTAATTGGAGAATTAATCTTGATATGCAAATGGACCAAACCTAAAGAAGTGTGAAGAACTTGTGACTTGTCATCCATCTTGGGGTCCATCTTGGCAGTAGCCTCTGGCTCCCCAGGGGGTACTTTTGAAGGCCCTTCAAATAAATACCCTCCTTTATTCCTGTCTAGACTCTATTTCTAGGTAGCCTCTCAAGGCATCAGGGGCAGCTGCTGCGTGCCCTCAAAGCCATCCATTCTCCAGCCTGAACCAGCCCCAGTCCTTCAGCCTTTCCTCCTAGAACACGTCCTTCAGCCCCTCATGGTCCTGGTACCTGTCTTATGACCTTTATCAAAGTCTTGTTTTGTCTTGGGGACTGGGGAAGTGCGGATGGGATGCAGTGTTCAGGATTCAGCCTCACAAGTGCTGAGCGTGAGCACTTTGACCACCTTCCTCCCTTTTGTTCCTGCTGCTCTTGGCCCTTTGCTGTTTCACACCTTTCCTCTTGAATTGCAACAAGCCTAGACTAGAAGAGAGCCCCTTGTCTTCATTCTCTGAATGATTTTCGCCTCTTCTAGGGTTCATTTCCACTCACAACAGATTAAAAACTGTCTGGGAGGTTTTTTTCACTCTCACCGAATACTCCCAAAACCATAGAGTGTCTGGAGCACCACAGAGTGTTTACAGCACAGCTCCAGAAAGGAGCTGGATAAAGCTGAAGAATGAAGGGGAAAATAAGACTGAAAGTAAAAGCTCAATAAAATTCTGAATGTAAGATTCAGGAAAAGTCTTTAACAGTTAGAATTTACTCTGTCGAAATAGGTGAAGAACTGTAAGATAAAGCCCTATTTTTTTTTTTTTTTTTTTGAAAATACATGTATCAGTTCTGCTCTGAAAAAGCTTGCTAGAGAGGAGTCCCATCCTAGAGTAAGTGCTTCCAGCTTTGGTGTTTTTAAAAGCTGAAAGGTTGTCTTTGGGCAGAGAAACAGGTCTCAAACATCATAGCCATTGTTAGACTAAAAATTAGGCAGCCATCAACCTGTAAAAATAGGTGAGACTTCATCAGTCATTTGAAACATTTTGATTTATTTTGCTGTAGATTCAAGTTTTAAGGGGACCTTTGCAGTGTGAACACGAAGTGGGTGAGGTTTGTTTATGAAGGGATGAAGTGCTAATCCTTCTACACTGATAACAACCATGTATTTAGGGCCATGTAATACCTTGGCATTACTTTTTTATGTACAGGGGATTTCTGAGAATGGAAGTAACTGGAAATAGTTATCATATTTCAGGTCTCCCAAGCGAGGGTTAAAGCTGCAGGTGATGTTTCGATAGCTATGAATTAGAGAGTTCCATTTAAATCATTTAAGGTCGTGATGAACTCGTAGCCTTTGGTAAGAAGACTTGAGCCAGCCAGAAAAAGATTGAATTACTCGTCTCATGGGAGGCTCTTCTCTTTTGCTGGAGACTTCAGGCACTTGGGGGTCAATGTGGAACAGCCTGGACACTCTCCTCTTGGCTGAGCCCCAAACCATCAAGCCCTTTTCACTGGTTTTCTTTGCCAGCACTTGCTTCACCTTCACCAGTCCCAAGATGTGAAAAGCCAAATAAAAAAAGAAAAAAAGAGTCCAGATGGGAAAAGATGACCAGATGTTTTGGTGAGGTTGGGATGATCCATTACAAAAGAATTCTGTTTTGTTGCCACAAACATAAAGACTGTTCTTATGCATTGAAATACAGAGCTTTCATTATCCCAGGCCTTTGTTCTTCCTTTTCACAGACGTTTCTGAACCTGAACTCTATTTGTCTCTGCATCATTGGTATGATGGAAAAGAAATGGCTTTTTCACCTGCCTGTAGCAATCATTTCTAGAAAATACTTTCCCAAGGAACAGCAAGTTCCTAATAATGTTCCTCTGAAAGGATTTAGCCACTATAGGACTGGTCCCAAATGATCTGAACCACAACTCTTACAGAACTCCAGACCTCAACACGCGTGTTCATACATTCTCAGCAAATATCTGTGTAACTTATGGTTTCTTTTTAATCAAATAAAACCTCTAAATAAGATGGAGAATCCATACCCATTGGACATGAGTGGTTTTAACTCAGTTAACCTGAGGTATGGCTGTGGTGTTTAGTGAGAATGAGAGTCTCAGACTATGCAAACACATAGACATAAAGAAGTTCCTGGGGAAAAAAAAAAATTCCTTAGCTGTCATAACCTTCAATTTCACTTTTAGTAATAAATGATAATTCAGCCTGAGATAAAATAAAAATGTGTAATTTGTAAAGTTTCTAATTTGGACCCGTCAGGCCCTCAAAATACAAACTTGAGAATGTAACAAATAATTCAAGAACAGCAGGCAGGGTATGTTTGTGTTTAGAGTACCCAAATTTGCTTGAAGAGAAAACTTGACATGAACAAGGCTTCAGTTAACTCATAATTAATTAAAGGTAAAGAGACTA
This sequence comes from Oreocharis arfaki, assembly GCA_013398015.1. Classification (NCBI taxonomy): domain Eukaryota; kingdom Metazoa; phylum Chordata; class Aves; order Passeriformes; family Paramythiidae; genus Oreocharis; species Oreocharis arfaki. The sequence goes on from VZRR01002319.1 coordinate 347,101, forward strand.
ATTTGTAAAATAAAATAAATTGGCATCCCTGGGACTACTTTCAGATTCCACTGATCTGTTGAGGAGGCTTTCCTGAATTGTCATTTAAGGAAAATGTGAGAAAAAACAGGTTCTTGAAATATATGACTGACTGAAATTGTGGCTGGACACACTCAGCCTCACTGTGTTCTTTCACACAGGTTAAAGAACCTGTCTGTGATTTGTGTACCTTTTATTAGTATCTTTTTTGGACAGTTAGTTGGCTGTACATTTTTTCCTCTGGTAGGATTAGGCACATACTGGAATAGGAAAATAGGCATCATGTCAGGTTCTTGGGAGCCACGTGCCAAACTGCAGTGCTGGAGTGTAGGAAGTCGTATTTTAACCTAAAAACACCTTGCTGATATTAAAAGTTGCAGAGATAAGTGCACAAACCAGAGGTGGTGGTAGACTGGACACGGGATGGTCCTGCCGGTGGTCACATAGGTGGAGAAAGAAAGTTGAGATTTTTCTTCAAAAGCTTGTGTAAGTTCACCAAATTGGGGTTGGTTTGCTTCCTTTGGTTACATTTTGAATCTCACCTATAATGTTAGGTCTTTAATTCTTACTTTAACAAAAGCTTTGCCTATCTGTCACTGGAACCTTTGTAGTTCCATGAGGTTTTGACTAGCTCCATAAATAGTTGTGTATTCTAAGAACTGCCCTGCTGCCAGAGCAGTGGGGAGGGCTCCAAGCTCACATCGCCAGGGCTCCAGAGTACTGTGTCTGTTCCTGTTCTCAGAGATTTACAGGGCTGGGAGTTTTCAAAGGGTCCTTCTCACAGGAAAAATACTCTTCTCATGACTGAAACTCGCTGTGAACCTCCAGAAAAAGTGTGAGTTGAGTGTGTTTTATTGACTTGCTTAAATAAGTGAGTGCAATTTCAGCTTTTTTTCACAATACCACACCAAAAGAAAGTGAAATAACTGATACCCACCTTGTTCATGTTTAAGATTAGTTTGAACAGGAGCCCAGTGGCTTCTTGATGCGTCCATCCATCTCTAGAGCCAAAATAAAATTCCATCCTGTGGGTCAAGGGTGTAGCAGATGTGCTCAGTCTTTTGCTCTCGAGGATTGTTCTCTGAGTTCTTGTAGTGGTTTTATCTCATATTGAACAGTTCAGTTTCTCAGTGAAATAATTAATTATTCAAATAGAATACTCTATTTGCAGTAGAGAGGTCTACAAGCAAGGTGTCTGCAGAAATGTAAATGTTCAAGCTGTCCGTAATCCTTATGAGTGATATTTGAAAATTGGGATTATGTCCACAAGAAGACAGCTTTGTGCATTATCAAGGCAGGAAAAATTACAAACAGAAAATTCAAATACAAGCAGATAGAACATATTACCCTTCTCTTGGGCTGTTTTATTTATTTACTTTAAAGTAACTAGAATTTTTAAAACTAAGTGAAATTTTGAGTTGATGACAAGCTTGGCACAGTTCATTTTAAAATCTAATTTAAACAAAGAATTGGCTGACTAAGAATCTTAGGCTGCCTGTGTTTTGAACAACACAGGCAACTAAAACATTGTTATCCCAGTGTGATAAGATAAAGCACCAGATTTGTGTAGGAAAATGTTCCTTGTTCCATTCTGGAATTCATTTAAAAAAAAATACATTGCTATTTTATGCTTGTCTGAAGGAGTTTCAGAAAAATTATGTATTATCTGTTGAAATGGAGAGAAGATTTCCCCCCCTTTATGCAGACAGGAATGTTTGAGTTACACAGGTGCAAGTCCCATTTTAATTTTTTTTTTCCAATGGCAGAATTTGGCCCTTTACACTCTTCCAAACAATCCAACAGCAGCATTTCCCTCCCGGTTTGGAAAGCTGAATAAAGTGATATATTTCCCAATTCTTGACTGTTCTGGCGTTCCTCCCTGAAAGGGAGGAAAAGCCTTACAAAGCTTCCTTTGGCCCAAGCCCCAAAACATCTGCTGCAGCTGAGGGTAGCCAAGTCTGGCCGGGATGGTGCCCACAGTGGGGTCTGTGGGGTGGCCAGCAGCCCCCAGGGCCCTTCCTGGGGAGGGGAGGTGCTGAGCTCCTGAGGAGGGATGGCTGGGGGGCAGTTTTAGGCTGCTAAAATTAGGAAGGCTTAAGGCACGGAAGAAATAGCATGGTTTGGTTTGGAAGGGACCTCAAAACTCATCTGGTTCTGACCTGGCCACTAGGAGCTGAGTCTACACTCCCCCCGTGCCTCTGAAGAGATTGTGAATTTGTTTTTACTTCAGTCTTATTTGATTATCCTTTTTTCTTTTTTCCCTGAAAAAGTAAATATTAAGTAGTCTGTTGAGCAAAATGAAAGGGCACAAAATGTATTATGGCTTATGGGAACATGAGAGAGAGGGCTGTTTTTTTAAAAACCAAATAATTGCGTTGCTGTGTTCAGGTTATGCTGAGCACTGAACAGCCAAATTCTTGTGCTCCTTCTCTTTCAAAACTCTCAAGCAAATGATGGCAGTTTCCATGGTCCCACCAACTGTCCCCGTGCATGATGGTGGAAAGCAATGCTTTCTCTTTCCAACCCACAAGAAAAAGGATTATTTGAATCAGCATTAGCTGGTATTGCTGAGGATGTGTGCACGGACACTGGGAGCTGACTTGTGGAAATTTGCTAAGCTGCGAATGAATGAGGCTGAGTTGAGAATCTCAGTCACACACACACCCAGGGTGGAGTTTGCCAGCTGCTTTGGAGCTCATGGAATGAAATCCATGGAGGGAGGAAGGCAGCTTGGAAGCATAAGACTCCCTCTGGGGTGACAGGGCTCCTTTGCCTGAGGAGGGGGGAGTTTCTGCCCTCTCATTTCTCTGTCTCTGCTCCATGTCCTATGAAAGTGAGGATGATAAATGACAGTTTTTGTTTTGCATGGGCAGTCTGGGGGATAAATGCTCTGAGGGCTGCAAATGCCTAATGACTATAAAGAGCAAGAATAAGCTGCCCAAACCAGGTACCTTAAAAACTCTGTAAGCCTAACCAAGCCCCTTCCCTGTCTATCCCTGCTTATCTGGCTTCTTGTAAAATTCCTCTTCAGGTAAGAGGGACACTTCTGCTGTCTGGCAGCTTGGCAGGACCAGCATTCAGGCTCGTATCAGCAGGATGAGAATTTTAATTGAGAATGAAGCCACTCAAGCTCATTAAGCTGGTCTTAATTCATAGCTTAAAGGTAGCTGGTTTCCATTAAAAGCCAGGTATAAATATATGCACACAGTGTGACCTGCTGGGTGCCTTGGGCTTTGTTTTCCATCACGGAGTGTCCTGGGGGCCAATCACCCTCCCAAGGGAGCAAACAACAGGGTGAGAAAAAAAAGATCAAATTCCCACTGCAGAGCTTTTAGCAGAGCTCCTAGTCTGGGGAAAGATTTTTCTTTCCTTCCAAAGGAAAAGACAAAGCTCTGATGCCTCAGAGCCCTTCAGCTTGGGCCGAGACACATGCACAGCTTCAGTGAAAGAAAATTGCTTTTGGTGAGCTTCAGGTCTCCTTGTTCTCCTGTTCTCCTTCTGTTGTTACGGTGTTTTTTGGAAATATCTTTACTTCTCCTCTACAGCCTTAAGAAACTAATAAGAAAAAGTATCTGTTACTACCCTGAGAGCAATTCTGGCTTTTCTTCTAAGTGTTTGTGGAGAAAACCTTTCTATCCAGCTGGCAGCTTATCTAAATTAAAGCAGAGGACACTGAGGTGAGCACTGTGACTGCCAGGTGTTCCACTGAGTATACTCTGCTCTGTAGCCCAGGTTTTACTGGCAGCTTCTTTTTTCCTGTAACATCCTCAGTTTCTTGCAAAGAGACAGGGTACAGATATTTTTGCAAATGGTGTTAAAAATTCGTCTTTTACTAGAGGCCAGTAGTGATGTTTCTTCTTCTTTTGCACCAAAACCAGTTCTTCAGGTGTTTGTGCTTAAATATAAAACCCATAGATGGGATCTTTGTGTTTTGTTCATGCCATGCACAAGCCCAGCATGAAAAAATAGTCTTCAAGTCTTCTGTTTAGGTCATGTGTGGTGCAGCTGTAAAATATGGTAAAATAAAGTTTTTTATGCGTTTTTGGAGCATGCTGTGTTTCAGAACCAGTGTTTGGGCATTCCCCTCATCCCCATCTCTCTTTCCCCTCATGCCCACCTCTCTTTCCCCTCATTCCTCTCTGCCCCCCAAAATCATCCCGAGGCCAGAAAAGTGTGTGTTTGCAAAGCAGGAAAAAGATACTCTTGAAAGGTAAAATAGGGATGCAGCTGAAGCATAGGTTTGCTAAGGTTGCTAAAGTAATTATAACACCAAGATGATAGATTTTGTGGAAAGTTTGAGGAAATAATTGTGTGTGTAGTTAAATCTCAGAGTAAATTTGAGTAAGATTGTTATAAATGCTAAATGCACAGTGAAACTGTAAACAGATTCATAACCTATGAAAATGTCAGATCTGAACATTCAAACTGTCTGATATTTTTTATTCTCACTTCACCTGGTTATGGTATAATCATGCTTCAAATCTGAGAAATAAGGACAAAGCTTGTTCAGATGCATACTTACATATCCTTAATATTTCTATGTGTAACTACTGTTAGTAGTTGCTATTCTGAAGGCACTTGTTGTCAACACTGTTTTTAGAAAACTTAATGTTTGTTCACTCTATGAGGTTACTCTGGAAAACAAAATCAGAGTGAAAGAAACTCACTTTCGTCACTGGTTTTTGTGGTGTTCACACAGTTCTTTCCAACCTGGTCCATGCTGATATTTTCCAACACTTCTCAGTACACTGCATCTTCAACCAGTTAAAATTCTGGTTTGTGCAGCTAGGTGTATGATCTTGTAATTTGCTGCTCATCTCAAAAAACAAACAAACAAAACCAAAACAAAACCACAAAAAACCCCTTACATAATAAGTGTCTATTTCTATTCAATAATAGTCAAAAAGAAAGTTTAAGGACACTGGATTTATAATTCTCCAAGTTTTGGAGCCATGTAGGTGAAAGGCAGGAGGCAGAGAATTGAAAACAGGCACAGACCTACAGTCAGGGGAACTACAGCCAGATATTATGATGACATCTCTGTCCTTCAGTCAGCATGTGTTAAATTAAGAACAACAGTTGATAACGTCCTTCAGGAAGGACATCTTTTCATTCCCTGAAGCTATAAGATATATGACACCACCAGTGATGGATTCCTGGGGCCACAGGAGAACAGATTGCCCTTGAATCCCCTCTTCTCCAGTGTCCTTAGGAATGGGCTCCCCACCCGTGTCATTGTCGAGGCGAGTATGAGGACATCTCTCGGTTTTCTTTAAGAATTTAAATGGCAAAGGGAACACAAAGCAATTCCCCAGCTCCAGATGTGGATCTATACATGACAGAGCAGGATGCAGTCGTGCAGGGCTGTGTCTGGAACGACACAGCTCCACCCATTTATCAAGAACAGCTATTTGATCAAATAAAAATCCCAGCAGATCCTGACAACCACCTGGAGGTGTGTGTGCCACAGCCAAAACCATCAACGCATCAAGGGAAAGATGGAACAGCTATGGGATAAATCCTGCAGAGAATGAGGAGCTGTCTGCCCACATCCCATATAGAAAGGAAAGGTTGGGTTTTTACTACTAAGCAGCAGAATTCCAGATTTTATGCCGGAATTAGAGCTGCACTGGCACTGCCTGCCTGCTTTCCTGGTTATGGCATCCACGCAAAGTAGAAATACATTCTCACAGTCTTGGTGTGAATGGAGGAATCTGTGAAGACTTTTTGGTTTAGAGGAAGGTACAGGCAACCTTTTATCAAGTATTTGTGCCTCAGTTTAAGGTTAAGAGTCCTTTAAGGGCCTCATCTATTTGGGGTCCCACCCATGCCATCAGTAGTAATAAAACCCCCCCCGAAATATTCAGTGATTCTGTTCAGTGACAGATTCTGGAAATACTGGGCCTCACTCAAAATTCTTTGCCATAAGAAGTGAGTGAAAACGTAGGTTAAATAAATTAAGAAATAAAAAGGGCTTCGTTTGAGTATTTGCAATAATTAGCAAGCCGTGTTAATCAAATTTTAAGTCAAAATTTTAACTGCAGAAAGATTCCATTCAGGTTCTTTGTGTGTTTCATTCTGTGGCGTGGTTACATTGTTTTATTTGAAAGGGCTTATCTGCCTGCAAGAGATTTCATTGCAGCTTATTATTTCAAATACATTTTTCCCTTATATTTCTTCCGTGGCAGTTTTAACTCCCTTCAGCAGAGATGTGCAAAGCCTCCCTTAGATTCAGTGTATGATAATATATATATGTAGTATATCTATTTCATGTCCAAGACTAATTCCAAATGTGTCTTTATTTTTAAGTGAGCACTTATGACCTGCTGTATTTGACCGAATTCATGATTTTTCAGGAGTACATTAGGAATATATATCAAAAACTATTATCTGACATGCATTCCTACGAAGACATAAAGCAGGAGCAAGTCCCATCTTTATTTAAAAACATCAGATTTGAGTACTAGAGAGGTTTAGGATGAAAATTCTTTTGGTTTTAAACAGTTTCCTCTAATACACAGTGAACCCAGAGTAACTCATTGAGTGCTTGCAGAAGTCTGGGCTGAGGCCCAGGTATCCAAGTCCTTTCGAACAATCAACCTGTCTTCTCTCACTCTCCAGCATCAGGTCCGCAGGGCCATGATGTAATATGGGAGATTTTGGCATCTGGTGGAGAAGTCCTCTGGAAATTAAAGCAGCAGTTACCTCTGCTGAGTCTGGGGTCTGGCACTGGGCTCTTCTTTCCCTCTCTGCCAGAATCATTAGGCAGCCTGGACTCCTCTTTCTGCTCTCCCATCTTTTCGTGGGGAAGATGGGGAAGGGAAGGAGGGAGTGGGACAGCAAAGAGAGAGACCACCTCAGGGTGTGCATTCCGTGGCTGTCCACGTGTGTCTGACTGAATTTTATCGTAGGCTGTGCACCCTGCCAGCACTGAAGGCCTCGGGTATCTGACTCAGCCCTGGCCAGCACAGACCAGTTTGTTTTGAGGGTGTCAGTGGGGCTCAGCTGAGAACCCCACTGTGCATCACTAATTCACATTTGTGCTTAGGTGCCTGCATCTCACTAATTCACATCTGACACTCCCAGTACCAGGAAAAAACATCCCTTCAATTTTTGATCACTGGACTTTTTCTTCAGAGGCCTGAACTGAAGCAGCCCACGTGATCTTCAATTTCCCCAGACTCACAAAGGACTTTGGGGTGTACGGAAGGGAGCTCTGTCACTGGATTCATCTAGAGGCAAAAAAATAAATCACTAGAATTTTTTAAATTATTACATTTACAGTGAAACAAATGGAAAAAAAAAAAAGCAAACTCAATATAAGGGATCTTTATTTGCAAGCTAAACCACAACCAGATCTAAGTGACTATTTTGGACTGATGTGTCAGGACTTTAGGGGTGTTATAAAGACTTTTTCCTTAGTCAGTGTTACTGTGTGGATCATGTGAGCTTTTTGTCACCCATAACACCGAGATGTGTGATCAGGCAGTGCTTTGACCCCAGAGGAATGTGGAATCTCAACACTTTACAAATTTATTTCTTCAATTTATGGAATGGTGTTATACAAGACACTGCTGCAAAAGCAAATCTTTGTGAGTTTCACCTCAGGTACCTACAAAAATTCTCCAATATCTAGGAAGTCTAAGATGTAACATTCCAGAGGATATTTCCGTGGAAGGGTAGAAATATGTTTGTGGAAGAGGGAAAGAATCTATTGCTTGAGAAAGGAAAACCTGAAAGGTTTTTCCTCCACCTGTAGATCATGAAGGGTTGTAGTGGCTGCTCATACCGTGGCTCTGTGCAAAGGCTGAAATGAGTGCTGTGAAATAAAGAAAATGAGATGATAAAACGAAATATAGACTATTTCATGAAATAATGAAGGTGTCCTGAGCAGTACAGGGAGCCAGACCAGCGGTCCTGGCATTGTGGCTTAGGGGCAAAGTGTGGGAAGTTGCCACTGATTTTGTTCAGGTTTGCAGAAAAAAGTAAGTTCAGGGATGCTCACAGGGTGTTATTTACCAGTATTGCTGCTGGGAGCACTGGGCTGCTCTGTGTCGCTCCTGCTGATTATGTCATTTCAGAATAAGTTGGATAAAATTCCCGAAAACGCTCTGTCAGGAGCCCTTTTGACCAGGAGTGGAGAAAAACATTAAGCAGTAGGAATCTCAGCCAAATACTCCCATCTCATTTTATTTGGTCATTTTAAAGATTTACCATTTCCTTGACTGACTTCTATGACAACTTTGTCTTGGGTTTTAAAGTGGTTCTAATTTATTTTTTAAAAATTATTTTTACATGTGGCACTATTTCCTTTTCGAATGGGTTCTGATTAGGGGTGGCTTTTCCCGATGCTCACTTTGTCAGATCAGCAGAGACAATTGAACAAAGGAAGCTTCCTTTGATAATTTATGATCACAGGACAATATTCCTGAGCCAGCAAATGAAAGAAAGCATGACGTGATTCATTGCAGCTCAGAGGCACTTCTGAAAATCATGGAGATGGCAAAGGGTGGTCATGTCTTAAAAGTCACAAAAACGGGAGCTGGGTTTTCTGGCTGTCCTTCTTATCTCCCTTACCAGACTTCTCAAGAGGTCTTACAATTATCTTCCCTCTTTCTTTGTTTTTAGCATTATTATTTTGATAACTAACAGATATTAGACGCTCCTGCATGTTTTAGGAGACATTAGAATTTGTATTTGTTGCTAGCCCAGCTGACAGGACCCAGAAGTCAAAACTGGAGGCCACATTCAGGATGTTGTGACTGTTCTTTTTGTCTGTNAATGTTTGGGTGCCTTATTGGGGACAAAACAAAGGATTCATATCTATATAAAGGTCAATACTTTCAAAAAATAAAAATTCTTCAAGAGCAGCAATCCAAATTTCTTGTTTAAAAATAGACCTTTGTAGTTTTGGTTTATAAATTCTGTCAAATAATTCAGGTAAGCAAAATAGATATGCATATTAAAAAAAAAAAAAAGGAGAATTGGTATTTTTCCTGATTGCAGGAGAGTAATACTGATCACTCTGAGGGAGAAATCAGTAAAGGTTAGGAGTTGTATCCTATGGAGAGTCAAGAGTGGGTGAAGGCAGCAGAAGTTCAGAGCAGGGAATTTTGAGCATGAAGAACAAGCAGGCAGCAAAACAGACTCTCAATAAAACCCAAACAAATTAAAAAAACAAAAAAACAAAAAAACAAAAACCCCAAACTGAATCCCAAAACAAACTCAAGGATGGAAGAAAGACAAAAGACCTCAAACGAGAGAACTTCGAAATTTTTCAAGTTTCCATGAAAGCTCTGCCAGCAGCTGAGGAGCAGAGGCTGAAAGCAGCAGATGCAAACTGAAATCTAACCAGCATGGGTGCTCTTTATCAGGAGGGCTTTGTCCCATTTCTCTTCTGTGGCCCTGCTGGCATGAAGAGCCACTCCAACATTGCCTTCCTAATGCAGAATCTGTGCTGGGAGGAGTTTGGGCCATGAGTCTGGTCTGCATCACTGTTTATTCCATGTGTTGACAGGTTGCCATGTGCCCTGAGGCTTTTTTCTCCCATCTCCTCTTTTCTCCCTCAGTCAAGGAATTTTTTTTCCTCTACTTCTATGTGAGAAATCTGTGTTCACCAAAATGAATACTGTGTCGGGGAAGCGGAGAAAATGCATGGCAAGTCAGTGAAGAGAAGATATTTCTATTTCTTGTGGAGCATTAAGATCTTTTCTGTAGTGAAACTACTCTATTTGTCCTTATTTCTGCATCCCATCTGATCAGTGACTCACTGATAAAAACTTGCTGTTGTTGGTATCTTTGTTTTACAGCAACAGTTTGCTCGGGACAGACCTCCTGGTGTGCGGTGGATAAACATATTGCTGTCTTTTAATTGGGTGCTTCAGTAGATTTTAGGCCAGTTAACTACAAAGATCAAAGTGGAGGAACACAACAGGGGTGGGAGACACAAGAGGACATTGGTGAAAACGTGGAGAAAAAAACTACACGTTTGATTCTTAAAATGGTTACAGATTTTGTGCCGAGTGGTAAGGAGGCAAACACAGAAACCAGAGCAGCTGCTGAGACTGTAAACCAAAGAATTTCTGGTGAAGGAATTGATTATTCCACTCAGCAGGACTATCTGGATGTTTTGTCCAGTGGTGAATTTGACAACACAGCTGATAGCCATGAAGGGGTACGCTCTCTTTTCTCACAACACTTAGCTCATCCCTGGGAATTCATATCTGAACAAAGGCTCTTCCAACAGAAAATTGGATCATCCCTTAAAGAGTCACTCACAGAAAGATAAAAGATGTATTAGAGCTGTAAGGCTTTCTAGCAACAAAAGTCTTTATTACTGGTTGAATTATAAATCTACAGTCATTTGGATGGCTTGACGAGAGCAATTTCTTCATTGTAACTCAGTTAAAAACTGCAAAAACCCCAATGTGATACATGAAAATTTATTTCTTCTGCAAGCAAAGAAGGCTTTCATTGCTGACTCTGTTCATTTTCAAAAACTAACGCTTCACAAAGAAGACAAGAAATTTTATTCTCACTGAGAAAGATAAAGAATGACTCTGATCTCTGCAAAATTCATAGTTTATCCTAAATCATATAAACTACAGTGCTGCTGTTGGCACACAAAAAAAATACACAGAAAACTTTATTATTTTATAAACAAAATTATCAGCAGCACTATAGACAGGAGAGAATCTGAATGTACATGAATGCAGAACAAATTATTCTTCTTCCTCAAAACAAAGCCATAAATAAGATTAAATATAAAATTACTGCCCAAGTGTGTGTGTAGCTACTCGTGGCTTGGAGTCTGCCACCAAATCTCTGCCTGTGGGTCCTACATGGCCTCAGCAGAGGCAATTGGCACCAAATTATCTAGTATAACATTTAGCTGACTTTTGAGGTTTTTTAGTAACTGTTCTTGGACACCTGGATTTCTTTTCCTGGTTCTTCTTTAATTTTTTTCCCCCATTTTGTCTCCGAAGCCTTGTGTTATTTTAGATTAGGCCAGAATGAATGATGCTTGTTTACCATATAAAGTCACATCCTTTGCTTGCAAAATCGGTGATTTTCCAACCCAAGAGCAATTTACACAAAGTTTTACAGTTTTATTGGTCTCCAATGGCAGGATATAATTTCAGAAACAGAGAAGCCCTCAAGAAAATGTGGATTTTCATATGCCTCACTCTCTAGGACTAAGTAGTCAGTTGGGGAAGGAGGAAGGAAAGGAGGAAGTAAGCAGTTGATATTAATCCAAGGAGATGATTTTCCCAAAACTACCCATGAGGCAGCAGTGACTTTTTCTTGAGAGATGAATCAATCTTACTTTGTGATATTTCAACAACTTTTTCTTTCTTTTTTCAAAGGAAACGCTTTTCAAATTCGACAGTGCTTGATAGCCCTGAAAACAATGGATCCCAATTCCTAAAAAAAAGTAGGAAATGAAGTACAGAGTTAGGGAAAAATCAATGTGTCACTTCTGTTTAAGCAAGGGTTTCAGGGCTATTAATCAAAAAAAAATTCAAGATAAACTCCAAATTTGAAGGAACTGAGTGTTGTATCCTCTGCTTTTGGGATGTGTGTTGGGACAACACGAGCGTTGCAGAGAGGAAGGTAATTTGTTAAGGCGAGAAAATTAAAACAAGAATGAAAGATTTCATTGCCTGAACTGAAAGGGGATATTTGGCTCTGTTAAGGGTGGAGTGATAATAACTGGGAATTGGATGAATCTGAGAGGAAAGGGAGGAAAAGCCTCCAGTACTTTATGGTTTGTGGCAGCAGCAACAGAGGCAGCGGAGTGGGAAAGCTCGGCCCTTTTCAAAGATGTTGGAAAGAGGAAAAATGTGGTGGAGGAGCCGTGCTGAGAGGCATCACCAGGAGACAGCAAAAAACTCGAGAGCAGGAAGATTCCATCACCTCCAGTCATGTGCACTGCAGGGGGGCTGACAAAAAAAGATGGGAACTTTGGCTGCTACAGGATGAAGAAGTGGGAAAACACCAGAACTGATGATACAAAGGTGTACCAAGGGGAAAATAAACATGATTCAGGAACGAGGCTGCTCGGGAGTGTTTTGACAGGATCATTTTAAAGCTCATGCTTCTAATGGAAGTTTTCAGCATGGACTATTATCAGGAAAGTATCCTTTTGGCCAAAATTAGAGCAACCTCAGGGACCAATCTCAAAATATCTTGCATGATTCCATAGGAAATGCTGACTGGAGATGTGTGAGGATAACAGAATGGGAAAACTGTACCATATTAACTTTTCCACGCGTGTGAGCCTCAAATTTATTGTGAGAACATGAAAAAACCGTGCCCAGTGAGTAGTTCTGAAAGCACAAAAACACTGAAGATAAGAATACTTCTGTCTTGTTTCCTCCTTACCTGGGGCTCCAGAGTGAGAAGAGCCTGTGAGTCTTATGTTTTGTTTCATTTTGTAGGTTTCTTCACAGAGATTTTTGTAGTATTATTAGAGTTTTCAGGCTTTGTGTTTCTTGTTTACCTTACTAAACAGATTAATTTTTAAATGTCCTATTTTTAATCACAAAATAAATGTGCAACTGAACATGAGATAAAGCTGCTCTCATGCCAGAGATACTTGTTAGCACTCTGGAAAAAAAAAAAAGCCATAAAGAGATGTAAAACGTTGATTATTAAATTTAGTATTTGGAATGAACATTTAGCAAATTTTAGGCTTTGTAAACCATCTGACCCAATTTTCATTCCAAATGTCCTTAGTGTTAAGAATGATAGTTGAAACACGTAGAGTTTTAAAAGGGTCTTTCTTTTTTTTAACTTCTTAATATGTTGTTCTATCTCTTTATTAGTGTATCTGTTCTACCTATCTATAGATGCTAGGGGAAATTATTATTATTTTAAGAGGTGGTTTTTTTCTGCCCAAAAACCTCAAGTGATTCCACCTCAGTCTCCCCGACCAAACTTAATGGAAGTAACTGAAAGGTGGAGGATAATTCTGTAAATGATTTCACCTCCCTGTTCTCATGACCACAGCAGAATTTGCTCTTCCAGAGCTAAAGAGCAAAAAAGAGGAAAAACAGCAGCTGGTACCAGTAAATAGATATTGCTGAACTTCAATTATATGAACACAAGAAAATTAGTCTTGTCTAAAAATAATTTGACAGGCCTTAAATATTACGAAAGTAATTGATTGTTAACTTAGCCTCAGCAAGGCAGGTGTTGACCATCACGAGGAAACTCCCCAAACTTGTCAGGACTGAGAAAATTAAACTCTTGATATTCTTCTATCACGTTAAATATACAAGTTCACAGCCTGTTCCAAAGATTAGGTGGATGGTATATCCTAATTCATGGATTAGAAAAGAACACGGGGGGAAAAAAAGGGGTTAGACAGCTGTGGTGCCTGCTCCCTTGAATATTAAATGTTGTATTACATTGCTGCTATTCCAGCCAAACCCTTTTGCAGCAGATAATTGTTGATATAATGGCCAAGCTGTGGCAGAATGTAGCACAGCAATACTCTGAGGCCACAGGTTTAATTCTTCCCATTGCTCCTTCCAAACAGCACAGGAACATCAAGCCCTTGGCATTCCATGAGGTACCTGAGCTCGTTTGTTTTCAGTTCTCTGGGACCACAGTTACACTGCAGGCACTGCTGACATTTAAATATCAGCCAGATGTGGTTGTGATTTTACCTCTGACTCCGCCAGCCAAATTATGTGAGCCACCCCCTGCTGATGGGGATCATGCAGCTTGCTGGAAGAACCTTTCAGGCAAAAATTGTCAGCCTGTTATGATCTTCTTCCTACCTCTCCCCAGTGATTCCATTTAAATGCATTCTGCTTTACAAAGGAAATCAAAGTTGCTAACTGTAGTTAATTCCAGTCACAAATTCTGCAATAAACTGCAATCAGCTTAGATATACTGAAGGCAGAATTAATTCTCCTGTCTTGCAAAAACTAAAGACTTTAAATGGAGCCCATTTATTTTGAATTTTGTCAGATAATATTCAGAATCCCCATTCTCAGGATATCTTGTCATAGCATGTGTCATCTCCACCTTTTCTGTCTGTGTATTACTTGACACAAGGTGGGTGTAACAGTTCCGCCTTGTAAATTCCCAAAATATCAAAACAGAAGGAGAAGGAACTGCTGGAGAGGGTCTCGAGAAAAGCCACAAAAATGATGAGAGAGTACTTCTGTTTTGAGGGGAGACTGAGGGAGCTGGGCCTATTTAGGCCAGAGAAGAGAAGACTGGAAGGGGATCTTGTTATTGCATTTAAGTATCTCAAAGGTGGTGTCAGGAGGATGGTGACCAGTGACAGCATGAGGAGCATTTGCCATAAACTAAACCACAACAAGTTCCACCCCAAAGTGAGGAAGAACTTCTTTACTCTGAGGGTGGCAGAGCACTGGAACAGCTGCCCGGGGAGGTTGTGGAGTCTCCCTCTCTGAAGACATTCAAACCCCTCCTGGATGTGTTCCTGCGCCCTCTGCTCCAGGTGACCCTGCCTTGGGTGACCTCCAGAGGTCTTTTCCAACCCCAGCTATTCTGTGATTCTGTGATATTGCATTCCCAGTTAGCAGGGACAGAAGAAACAGATTGTTTTGCAGTCACTAAAGGTAAAGTTTAAAACAGCTACAGTGCACTAATTAAAAATGCAGAACTGCTCAAACAGTTCATATAAATCTCATGTCTTAGGTTTGTGCTATATATACAATATTCTTTTAGCCTTAATGGCATGATCACTCTGTGTTTTATTCTTTAACATTGTTTATAATTCAAGTTACAGAGGAAAGATGGATACTTTCAGTCCGTTTTCCAATCTAGCTCCATGACAGACCAACCTAATGTTAGAAAGTGAGTACAAATCCATTTCTTTAAGGTAAAAGATGTGCCTTCCAGAGCTCTCCTTCAGTGATTGCTCTAGATCCACACTCTAGTGTCCTTTTCTTACCACTGTAGGATGCACAAGCTGATCCTGGCATTTTGTTTGGGGGTTGTTGGTTTTTTTCTCTTCTTTCCTTTGCCACTTTTCCAGCCATCCAAGAGCAGAGAGTTAGAGGTTAATAAAAAATGCTGTGCTTGTTGGAAGAAAGTCCCAATGCCCTTTTTGAGGCTCCTTGCTCTGTTTGGAGCCCCCTAAAATGAGATGAACCCCCCCCCGGCCATGCTGAGACTTCCAGAACTGCCCCTGGGCCTACTGCTGTTGCTGTGCTGAAGTCCAGCTGAGTCAAAGTCACCCCTTTACCTGTTAGAAAATCTCTTTTTTCCCCCTCCTGCCTGGGTATCCTGAGTTTTGGTGCTTCAAAACACCCCATGAAGTGCTGAACAGCATGCTGACCCCAGCAAGATTGATGTCAGGATGCCAAATAACTGATGCAGGGCTGGGCTTTTACCCCTGCTGGGAAATGAATAGAATTTGGAGATCAGGTAAATGAGAAAGGGAAATCTCATCATTTTCTCCAGCGCTCATAAGTGGATTCACACCACATGTCAGGCTTTGAACAAAATGGCTCTTCATCAATTTTCAGTAGGAAATTATCAAACTGATGCAAGTGCTCAAAGGCTTTTATTTTTCAAGGTGAGATAAGTAGTCTTTTGCAAACTAGGCCATGTCTCTATCTGAAACAAAAAGAAATCCAAATTTTACTGTGATTTTGATTTTATAAAAATATCATTTCACTGTGGTATGATTTAGACAAGTTTCATTCTTAGATTGTATATAGCTTAAAAATGTGATGAACAGGATGTCTTTGGGTTTTCTTATGTTAATGAGCTTATTCCCCATGCAGAGAAAATGAAGATATACTTTACAGGGTGACCAGTAACTCTTGCCTGCACTGGGCAAGTCCAAACCTCTGTATCTCCACCTCACAGCACTGAGGTAACTGAGGTATTTTTACATTTTTCCTCTCCTGCTGCAGACAAATGGGAGGCAGAGCATGTTTCTGAAAAATGAACATTTCCTCTATTTAATATCTGTTTTTTACTTTTTAATGAGTGATCAGTGAAAGAGAATTGAAAAGCTTCAATCTTAATGAATCATATATATTCTTCTTTATTGAGGA
Organism: Oreocharis arfaki; assembly: GCA_013398015.1. Taxonomy (NCBI): domain Eukaryota; kingdom Metazoa; phylum Chordata; class Aves; order Passeriformes; family Paramythiidae; genus Oreocharis; species Oreocharis arfaki. Next base: position 363,168 of record VZRR01002319.1, read on the forward strand.
ACTTCCTGAAGTGGGAGTATCCAGGCAGAGAGAAGAAAAGCAGTACCTTGCAATACCTTAATCATCAAGAGCCAACAATAACCATCTTGGACCTTTCTGCTGTCTGAGAGGGAGGGAATCTCTGGCCAAATGAGTCCTCTCCTGTACCTACCACCATATGGAAGTGCTTTTCAAGAAACTGTTCCTTGAGGGTTTGGAAAGCAGAGGAAATGATTTTCATGATTGTTTTAGGACTTCATAAGGATGGAGATAAATTCTTTGCCTCACCCACAACTGACAGCGAGTGCAAGAGCCCATGCCGACAGGAAATTCAAATTTTCTGCTGGATATCAACGTTGTCCCTACTTAACTCTGGAAAGTGGGGTTAAAGGACGAGCTGTGGTTACAGTCTATGGAAACTAAAAGCATTGTTGCCTGAGATGCTGTTGTGAAGAGCTGAGGTTTTCTAGGCACAGAGCCAGCGTTTCTTCCCCCTTATTTAACAAACTGGGCTCTAGAGATGTTAATAATTTCAAGTGGCAGATTACAGTATGCAGCGGTGGTGAGGATATGAGGTAGGCTTATTTCAAATAGTTGGAGAGGGTGTTCTTTTCTTCCTAACTCTTTTCAGGCTCAGATTTGAATTCCCAGGGTTATAATCCAAAAGGGACTGTTACATCAATTTGATGGAACTCCCGTTTTCCACAGGCTGTTACACTTCACACAGTTAACGGTGTGTTGAGTCTAGAAACCCGTGTTGGCATAACACTCAATTTCTAGGAAGGTATAAACTCGAAGCTGTTGCACTACATCCCTCAGAGGTGTGTTCTAGTTGTTTATGTGGGGTGCTTTTGAATAAGTTAATCAAGCTGCTATTTGTTTTAACTGAAATTGGTTTAATTGCCAGCTATTTTCTCCCTTGAGCCTTTGTTAACTGGCTTAAGTAATCCTTAATGTTAAATTTCTTTACACAAGTCCTTTTAAGTTTTGAGAGAGATAAGCAAGGAGACATCTCTAAGTATCTTGCTGTATGACTTGGCCAGCTGCTCTCAAGTAATTTTGTAGATCTCAATCTTCAGCTTAAGGTTTCAACATATTTCAAAACCCTTTGTTGTTCTTTAAAGGACTTTATCAAGAATCCAGATCTGATACAACACTGTTATCAGCCATGGTCACATTCAAATTGAAGTTGAATAGATAGTTGCCTAGAAGTGATCCCTAAAAGTTCCTAATTAAACAAACTTTTCACAATTGATTAACTGCTCAACTTCTTTTTCATATTTGAGAAGCAGAGGAGTCTGAATCCATATAATATATGCTTTGTAATTATGTGCTATTAATTGGGAGGTGTGTAGAACAAGGTCAAAATTCTCTCAAAAGTCTAATTTTAACATGTCAGTTATTTTTATTGTCTAAACTTGTTACCTTATTAAAGGTGCCATTGTGATTATTAGGCACCACTTGTCTTTCATAGGATTATATTCCTTAAATGTGGCTTTTGAATCCCTACTAAATTTTTCATTACTTTTTTCATAGATTGATTTCCCTCCCTTACCATTATATGTGTTTTCTTGTGAACTTCAACAAAAATATACCTGGTTTTGCAATTTTTTAGAAGTAATAGCAAGCCAGAGGTCTCTTCAAGACTTCTTGAGTCTTGAGCAAAAGTCATCATCACTCCTGGAGTTAAACTTTTTTTAATGACTAATTCTCTAATGGATATTGTCTAATGACACCGTTCTCCCTTGCTAATGGACTGGAAAGTACTTCATTGCCTTCAAAGGATGTGATTATGTCATCCTAACTCTGTCTAAATAGAGAACTTTAATATCTGTTAAATGTCTCTGCCCTCGTGCTTGTTGGAACTTAAAGAGATGTTGAGCAAGATGGAGCTGATCTGCCAGTTTTGAGCTAATTCTGCACTTTGCTAATTTCAGGTGCCTCCTAGTCTAGGATTGCCACTAATGAGCCATTTTACAAGAGCTGTTTGACCTGCACAGCACTTGCTCATTTTAAGGATGTATTTCTCCCACCACCTTCCACATCTTATAGCCAAACCCACCATGGCCCCCAGCACAAAATTACAGACACGTCCTTTTCAGACAGGTTCTTTTGCCAAAGAATTTTCAATGCCTTGTGCAGAGGAGGCACATTTGTAGAAGCTTTGACTGGAAGAGTGAAGTAACTTCTCCAGTGAGTTTTCTGCGTTCCCTCAGTACCACATCCCTGCTCTCAGGCTGTGCAGCAGCACACAGCCACGTGGGCACAGAAGATACAGGCAGGTGAGCAGTGCCTCTGTCTCACAGGAACTGTTTTTTAGCTTGTGAGATGAGCCTGCACTTTACAGAAGTACCATGTGGGGAATAATCCTAACAGTGAAAAGTCAAAGAATCCCATTTCCCTCTCATTTTTACAGCAGAGAGCTGGGATTTCCAATAATCATCTGAGCCGATTTGTTGTCTACTTGTTTCAAAAGGAAAATGAGAGCTAAAAATTCAGAGTGTGGAGCTCTCCAGAGTGGAATCAGTTTGGGGTCTGCCACCACTGGCACTTCATTCATGCAGACCCCTTGCACAGTGGCACCTGCACAGCCAAATCCACATCCAGGGGCAGCAGTGCCAGGGAGGGCCCTGGAGTTGTTTCTGGAAATGAGCTGGGCACTCTGTGGAACATCTGCTTGGAGTGATACCACAGCAGCTGTGATGATCTAAGAGCAAACAAAGCACTTCAAAATTCAATTGAACTAAAGGGCCTTTGAGGAGGATGATAAATGACCTAAATTAAACCACAATTTTTAAGTACCTCATTTGAGCCTTGCCCATAATGAGCACTTTCCTCAAGATTTCTTGCACCTGTCATTGTTGGAAAACAACTGGCATTCACCTGTCTGTTGTTTAAGGTTGTGTTCTCAGCACATTATTTGTCAAACAACATCTGAAGTATCGGCATAAGGAATTAGTATGTTGTCTTTTTGGTTCCCTGCTGACATGCCACTGCCTGGTATGCACCTGGCAGCAACTCAGAGGACAACTTGTGTCTGGGGGCAAAAAAAGGCTGTCTTGGCCCAGAGTTCCTTTGATAAAAAGTGTTTTTTATATTCATGTTTCTAAAATTATTTTGGGGTTCTCCATATCTCAGAATAGCAAAGAATAATTAACCACTTGCCAAGATGATGAACCTGGAAGGCAGTAGAGTTTTAAATAAATTGTGCAGGTGTAGTTTCCTTAATAGCAGTGCTTTTAACTGCTGGATTGGTTTAGCATGTTTTGTGCTTGAAACCAAAGCATAATGAAAATGTCATTATGTTATTTGCTCCATCATCTTGTATTTCCTACTCTGCTTCTTGGTAAACATTATTGTCACCATTGCTGAAATCCTTTTCAGGATTTAAATAGATCTGGTTTGCAAACATCAGATCTGAAGATTGCCAGTCCCCTAGGCTTTGGAGCTGTGTTATTTCTTGATAATCTATTTTTGGGTGTTGCATTTTCTTTTTGGTTGAGCGGAGGTCAGTTAAGTGCTAGTCCATAGGTTGTGCTTGAATTGAGCTTGAAAGTGTGGCTACTAAAACCTTAAACCCAAGCCAAAGTGAGGAGCCAGAACTATAACTTTCGAAAATCGATTTTCCTAGAATTATTTTTAAGTAATTTCTTCCATTACCTCATTAATATCCATATCTTCCCCTGCTCTCTTTTCCTGCATACCATTTCAGTGAAGTAAAAGATTATGGTTGTGGGCAATAAAAGAAAAATATGGGGTTATGAAATGAGTTTAATTTTTCAGGCTCTTTTTACCGAGTGACGCTGTGAGGGCCCACTGGCTGCTCAGTGCTCCACGCTCCCCAAGCGCTGGGGTTGCTTGCAGACATCCCACCTCTGGGATATATGCTGGGGCTATAAAAATGACTAAAAGGTGAAGATTAAAATGAAGCGTGGGACTACTTTCTTCTTTCTCCGAGGCTCTAAATCTCACAGAGGTTTTCAGTGGCTCTGAAGTTCCATCTTGAAATGGGGGCCGGGGGGAAAAATTGTAAAGCAAAACTTTGTCGTTTTGATTCCAGGAGGTAAAATGTCAAATGTTGTAAGCCTGCTGTGCTGACTTTGATTCTTGCCAGAGGTCCAACAAAATCGTGCCATTTTGAAAATCAAAGTGACTGGGAGCATGATGTATGTTTGTGCAAAGCAAATGCCAAACTTGTATGCTGGAGTATTCATGATCCACAGTTTTGGATTCATAAACAAGTGTTTGAGCCAAGGGTCCTTAAGTATCAGCCTGATGGAGACCAGAAACACTGCTATTTACTTATCCACCTAATGTGGACTGATCAATACTCCTTCAGGAGTGAATATTTGAGGAAAGTAATTCACGCTTTGTTTGCAACATTGAAGGAATTAATTTGAATGATTTTTAATAATGAAAACATTATAGGAAATTGCAGCCTGGTTACAGAGCAGGTAAAGAAGCAAAATGCAGTGGTTACCTTTTCCTTCATGAATTAGTTCATCTGTTACAATAAATGCTATTGCAAGGGGTCTGTAGGTTACAGCACAGACAACACCTTTATAATACCCCTAACTGTTGGGAGATATTTAGAGGATATGAATTGTTAATGAAATAGTTAAAATTCTTTAATTAATTTGTCACATTGTTTCCTTTTAACGCTCTGAATGTACCCTTTTCCAAACTTAACTCGGACAGCTCCAGATTTCTGGAGATTTGGTTTGTATATGGGAACAGTGCTGCCTCTGCTTCCCTTCTTTTAATCTCTTTTAACCTCTGCAAGCAGGGCCAAACCCATGAAAAGCATCACACCTGAGTTTTCTGGTGTTTGCTTGCACTGAACTTTGTTCGAGATGAATTGACATGTTCCATTTTTTCAGTTCACAGAAATAATTCCTGTCACACTTTTTGCCTGGCAAGACCTTGCAGAAACATCTTCCTCTGGGAGGGTCTCCTACTGATGTGATTTATTCATGTGGCACAATAATTTCTTCCTTTGAGGGGCCACCATGAACTGCCCTTCTACACAGGCGTGTGGATTCCTAAAGGGTTCTCTGTAATTTCCCTGATTCCCATTCAGGAACTTCCTCTCCCTTGTTAGATGGAAGCTGTGGCAGGAGAAGTGACTGGGGAAGTATCAAAAGAAAAAATTATACAAACACTGCTGATAATAGGCCTTGAAGCTCATAAATCAGGTTTAGCAGTAAATGGTTTTTAAATGGGGGTTTGGCTCTACTTCTTAGCTGTATTGGAGTAACTTATGTTAATTTTTTAGATTTTTTCTCAAGCAACAAAAGAGTTGGATACCCCCAGTAAGAGCTCATGCCTGGGATACTCCCATGGGCTCCAAGCTGTGGGAGACTCTTCCACGGCCAGAAGAGTCGGAGATCTGTGAGCTATCCTGGGTTCTGCATTTCCAATTAGAGCACTGGAAACTCCATAAATTAACCAGAACATCTCTACAGAGGGAGGCATTTTCTGTCCTCAGCCTGTAACCCAGACACAGCTTCCCTTGATTTTGCTTTGGGTTTTATTTCCTCACGACGTTTTAGATGTGATACTCCAAAGGACGGGAAGTTGATGTCATGAATGGATCTACATCTTCTTGCTTATGATGCAACAGAGAGCCCTTCCAGATGAGGAATATATTCAGGTTCCCATAACATACGTAATTACAACACCTCTAAAAGTTTATTTCGTATATAAATGACCAAAATAATCACGTTACCGTTGGAGTCCTTTTTAGGTAGGCAGAAAACAGTGCAGGTTTGTCTTTTTTAGATGGCTTTGCAGACAGCAAAATTCAGATTCTATGTGTCCTCTAGGATTGTTAATATTGTCCTTACAGATAATAAATTAACCACGCTTTAGGAAGAAATAGGATTCCTCTATATTTTGTACAATATGAAATTTCAGTAGTTTGCATTCTAAAAATGAAATAACTGCAATTGTCTGTTTCGTGTATTTTTATTTCATTCATCATCTAAAATGTATTATTTCTGTATAAAAGTCTCATTATAACACTAAATTTAATGATATTAATTCCCTTCAATGGTATTTTAAGTATGTTGGTTGTTTCACTGATAAAAAATGACTAAAAAGTAGGGGGGGGAAAAAAGTTCAAATACTAATTTGATGGCTTTTTAATTTGCAGTAATTTTTCAAAACCTGCCAGAAACTGAAATCTGGGAGAAGCCAACCCACCATTAGAGAACTTTCTGAAATTGTGCTTTTTATGAAAACATCCTGACTGCTTTTATTTCAACTGTAGCACATGGATAGAAAATACACACAATAATTATATAATCAGAAGAGTGTCTGTAGTACCAGGACAGGCTGTTTGTATATCCTGTAAGGGTATCTGCCCTGGCAGTTGGAATAATCTGTAAATTTAGGATATATCTCTAATGCCTTTTAACATATTGTTGAAGCCCAAATGGTTGCCAGATGGATGCTATGCAATATAATAATTTTTATAAGCCTATATAAAAAAAAGTAGCTTTGTATAAGAAAGTATTTTTCTGTAACTTCTTCCCATAAGAATATTCTCCAACCGGGCTAATTTGTTCATGCCAAATATCTTAAGTTGAAATGGTAACCATCAAACAAGCACTTTTACTCAGAACACATCTGCATCTTACAACTCTGCAGACAAAGCTGCTGGCCCATATGAAAAGGGATTTACTTTTGGGAGCTTTCCCAAGCAGACTTGGAGTTTGAAAGAGCAATTTAAAAAAAAAAAAAAAGAAAAAAAAAGAAAGAAACCAAAAGGCCAGAAAGGCTTTACTTCAATGTTTATTTCCAGTGAATTCATATACAGGAAATTGAGGAAGATTGTCCCACAGTGGGGTAATGGGAAGGTGTAGGAACATCAGAATAGTGTTCTAGGGCTGAGGAAAACACTTTCCTCCTCAGATGCTCCCAGAGAAATTCGCTGTTATTCAGCAAATTGCAAGTTAACCTCCAGGATTTGTGGTGAACCCTGATTCATTTGGCCTGGGGAGCAACTGGAGGCAATCAGTTTGAATAAAATATTTTAGTTTCTGTTCAGGTTGCCATTAACTCCATCCATCTTATCTCTCTGCAGTGCCTCCTCTCTGTGGGCAAAAATGTAAGGGGAAATCATCCTATTTGTGCTCTCACGTGGCTCTGGAGGTGCACCACGATGGCTGGGAGTTGAAATTACCAATTGTTCTCTCCTTTCTGCACTACCTGGGCATGGTGAGATGTCTGGCCTGGCCTGGGATAAGGGACCTAAAGCCCCAGGCCAGCTCTGGTAGGCAGCTCTGTCACCCATGTAGAGAAAAAAGGGTACCTAGGTGTCTTGATTGAGGGAAAACGGCACCTCAAGCCTGTAATAAAGGGAAAGCCTCACTAACAGGAAAGGCATGAGCTCAAACTTGACTTTTTTTGATATTTTAGCCTGACAACCCCAAATTGCAAGCCTGTATGAGCAGAACCTGCCTGTGTCAAGCCACCAAGAGGAGACTTAAGTGTAACATGACTTCTGAAACTTGTCCTTCTTCCTCTGAACGAATCTTGCTGTTGGATGAGTTTAGATACTCCCTAAAACAAAGTCAGGCTGTTCTTGCCTCTTACTTGCAAAGGATTCCAGCAGAAGTTGTTCCGAGTATGGAATATTCACAAACAGGGATGTAAGATATCGTCCACTCCATATTATTTTAGCAGTAAATTAAAGCTAGTGACCTCCAACAAAGCTATGAAGATGGTTTGATTACCAGGGAAGGAGTTCAGCCCAATGCCAGCACATGAAACTGCAAAATGGATCTCGCTGGCTCCATTAAGAGGTTTGAGAATCGTAGCAGAGGTCTCCAGATTTCTATTAAAATAGTATGTACAGTATGATTACAATGCATTATATCTCTATATAATATTTATTCATTTCCCTAGTCTTTTGAACTTCGTGATCCTTTGATCAATTATTTTCAGAGAAGGAAATTGAAATTTCTTACATGGCAACTTTGACGAATGTGCAGCATATATATTGTATAGGATTCTCGTGGGGGAACTTCAGAAATAAAATTAGTTCCATCAACATTCCACAAGTTCATTGGCTTGGGCCTTCCCGAACCCTTTGTCACGGTGAATGTGCAAAGGATTCTTTCACCTTTATCCCCTTTTTAGAATCGTTGTCTGAGATCATTCTTATTACTCTTCCTAATTACCTTTCCCAGCAATTTACCCTTCCTTTCTCAGTGTGGGTTTAATAACAAGGTATAATTTCCCCATGGAAAAATAAGTGCAGAAATACANATGCACACACATATATACATAATTTAGCGGAAAAATTACTGTCTCAGCAGGCAATATATGTCTTCCATTTAGGAATGGGCCGAAGATGATGATGAAATCATTAATTCTGTCAATATAAATGCTAAATAGAAATGGGAAATTGGTTCCCTGCCTTGTGTCACATTTTCTCCGGTAGGAAATTACAGCGGAGAAATTCAATCTGATGGACTTTCTGTGTTTATAGCCCCCTCATCAAAGGTACAGCACGTGAGAGGCAATAAATAGTGTGACACCTCTTAATTAAACAGTGCTATTGTTTAGCCCAAAATAAATGCTTTTTTTTTTTGCTTGGGCAGCAAGCAAACTGCAAGCTCCCACAGGAATCATGACATAAAGAGGCCATAAAAGTTAAGCAAAATCGAATTGACAAGCCTGCACTAATTATCTCTGGCATTACAGCACTGCAAGTGTGGCTATAGGTTGCTGGATAATAGAAGCAAGCCCATTAGTAGTAAAGCACTGGATGCTTTAATGTTTGTAAAGAGAACATTTTTTACCTTTATCCTGGGTGTTTTATGCTTTGCACAACTTTCTAAATTACCATCTTAGATGTGTTTGCAAGTTGGATTTATAAAAGCACTCTTTCTGGTGGAAAATAGCTCTATCATAGCTGGGGAAACCTCCTATAGACAGATGTAAACTTTGATTTTCACACTGAGTGATAGCAAGGGCTTGTAGAAAGGTGGTGAAGAGAAGAAAATGGAAAGAATGCACAAGAAATAAATCAGTCTGATTTTACAGTGTGAGTTCAGACACAACAAGAAGATCATTAAAAATCTTCTATTTATATCTGTGATTTGCTTTTTCAAGCACACAGAATACTTCCTGTTAGTTGTGGATGTGCATTCAGTTTTGATCAAAGGTTGTGAGAAATGAAACACCTTTTTAATCTCTCCTTCTGTGATCTCTTTAATTATTTTAATAAATTTATCTTTCTAGTAAGAAGGAAAATTTTTCTTAAAATCATAGAAGGCCAGAGTATTAATATGAATTTCTGAATGCAATCAATTGCTTTTATAAATATAAAAATTTTCTAGAAAACTGAATTCTTTTGTTCATGCTTTGCCTGCAATTTCCCTAAAAGCTCAGTCAAGCCCTGCAAGAAAGAGAAGTGCTGCTCTTCCATGTAAGACACTTGACCCATGAGGGAATTTGCTTGCTTTAGACCCAACCACGGTGTTTCACAATGAACACATCAGTAAATGGAATTATTCCTTCTGCTCTCACCCATGGAATGAGTAAATAAAATCAAAACTCAGTACAGGGAGAAGAAACTTAGCTCACCTCGTTGTTGGGTTGTGGAAATAACAGCCAGGGTCTACCTACAGCTGCAAAATACAGAGAGCCCCCACCAAAAGGCAGCAATATCCACTTGGGTCTTTTATCCCCAACTTCTGCTTGGTGTGGTTTTTTTGCACCTGAGGGTCCAGTCCTGGAGGTCCTGTGCTCTAGCTATGCACCCATGGGGCTTTTTGGCACTGCTTAAGCTTCTTTCTGCACTGCCTCCTTCCCAGAGTGAGCTGCTACATCCAGTGGCTGCTCCAAGGAGCTGGAAAGCCTCTGGCCAACAAGCAGTGGCCTCACCATCCTGGCCCACGTGGGCGAGAAGGATGCCTGGTACAGGGATGGAAATGCCACCAAGACAAGGCATTGGGACCTGTTGGTGGCATCCAGGGGATCATCAGCAGTACCAGCAGAACAAGAGTCCCATTTCTTTGGCTTAGTGACAGAAACAGCACGGGGAGCAGCGATTTAGGAATCCTTTTTCGCTCAATTCAAGCATCGGAGAGATTTCACATTGAAGACCAAATGTTGGTGTAAAACAGCAATCTTGGTGTTTTATTTAACTATAAACAGGCAAATGTGCTGTTACTACGTGTCCAAGTCGCCTTCATATGAAAAGATAGCTGGTGCTTCGCTTTACAGGCAAAAAGTCTGGATTAAAAACCATCCTAAAAGCAGTTGCTTCCTGTAACTCCTAAGTAATACTAATAGGTATTGTTGAACTCCCAGATGCACAGAGGCATTTTAAATGATGCATGTTTCTTTCACTAGCTAACCTTTACTGATCTTTCAAGTTGTGTTATCTTTAGGAATCAATAGTCTACCAGCAAAAGGAATTATGAAAACATGGAAAGCGCTCAAAGATCCGTGACTTCGAGTTCAAATGATGGAAAACCCTCAACTCAAATTACTCTTTGAAATATAGTTGCTCATAAGGGCAAACAAGCCTTTTGCTTTGCCCATTAACCTGAGCATGAACAACATTAAAAAGCACCACAGCTGAACCCTGAGCCCCGCTGAGGATGAAGTGTTTGTTATTGCTGTGTTCATGTGCAGGACTCTCGAGTGCACTGGGGCTGTGTGGCTGGAATACAGAACGAGCCTGATCACTATCAGGAAAACAGATTCTGTAACCACCCTGCTGTCAGAGATGGATTTTACTGTGCTCTCAAAACCGAGGGATTGTTCCAAAACCCAGTGTGCTGCACGGAATGCAAATGCAGTGCTGCTTTATTCGACTGAAGTTCCGAATTGTTTATGCTTTTTACTGTGTGGAGCATGGTAAAACTTGTATAGAAAGGTAAAATACTATTCACATAGTAAATTTAGATTCAAAATTAGGGACTGGGGGGAAAAGAAATGACAATGAGAGGGACTAATTAAACACAGTAATTTTTTAAAGGCTGTGACAAATTCTCCCTCTCCAAATCTTTAATCCAGTTTGGGTGGTTTTGAAGGCCATGTAAAATCAAAACCAGCATGAAGGATGGTTACCAGAGGGTTTAGTCAGCAGTGGAAAACCTGTCAAGTTTTAAGTTTTATCTTTCCTTCAGAATTTCTGGGCCAGGGTGAGGATTGTCCCAGCAGCCAGCCCACCACCATTTTCTCAAGACTCTTCATGAGAACAGCAGGCCCACACCTTCATGGCAGCTGGACATCCTCAATCCACAGCTTTTATTTGTTCTAGGTTTGTATTTTGCTTCTATCAGCAACCCTTAAAAACCGTAGTTTTCTTCATCTGTTCAGCCAGTTCTCTGAGGTAACTCCAGAAACAATTCCCAACCAACTCTACTTTTGAGGGTTTTCAGCTAAAAATAAGTTGTAAAACCACGAGCACCAGGAAAAGAATTGGGGATACCCCACCTCACCACGCATGAGATGGATTTTTATATCAATTTAATCTGTTGACTTCAGCATTTCTCTCTGTCTCTACTAGAATGTCTCTGAATTCCTTACACAACACCTCTACATTTGGAAAACTTGCAATTTCTTGAAATCTCTCAGCAAAGAGGTAGGGCAAGACCAAATGAGCAAAACCTTGTCGCTTCAGAGGGCAGGGGAGAAAAGTAAAACTTTTAAACTTCTAACCAGACTTAGCTGGGAATGCTCAGATATTATTTCCTTCTTGTTTGCCTACTAAATTTAGTACAGACTGACATTCTCATCTTTCTCTGGTGTGATTTTACTGAAAGTGAGAAAATTGAGCTGATTTTAAAAATATCTTAATATCTTATAATTTCTCTCTTTATTTTCAGTGGTAGCTCAGTTTAAAGCAAATCTTTAGAAATACAACATTTTCCTAGCCAACACCAAATACATAAGTTAATATAGGGTGAAAACGTAATGTGAAATATTAAATACTGGGAAGTGGCATTGTAAAGGAAATATGTTTTTTTTCTTTGAGGCCATCTTTTATTTATGGAAATGGAAATTTTTTACATTTTAGCTGAGTAGAAGTATTTGTGCACACTGATAATATTTTCCTTTTGCATTCCTATTCATAAAACATATCAATTCTCCTTCTATGCTAATTTTTCGGGGGGTTTTTTAGCCCCTTGCTATTTAAGCTTCTGGGAATGTTTCTGCCCAGAATTTCTCCTGCAACGTATAGGATAGAGAAATGAAGCTACACTTTCTTATCAGAAGTAGGACTTAAGGAAAACCCAGTTATTCCCAGCAACAATATACNCTAAGAGAGACCCAGTACAGTGTCATCTTGTGTGGGAGGCATTTTTCCCAAGCACTTTCTTGTTGTGTGTTAAAAATACCTTTGGATCCTGCTCACTCATGCCAAACAGAAAGTGCAAAGAAATTCAGGCCCACGAGGAGACCACCTCGAGACTGAGAGGAAACATATGCTCCAGAAGCAGTGCTCTTTTTCATTCATCCAGCCTGGCATAATCCTCACATTCCCAGACTGACTCTTGTCAGGATTTAAAAAATGCATGTGGGGGCAGCTGGAGTAGTTTCCATTCCACTTTATTTGAGCTGACCCTCTTCTCCTGCCACAGATTTGGCAGACAAATGCCAGCCTTCTTCAC
>VZRR01002319.1:376886-398035 GCA_013398015.1 Oreocharis arfaki
CTTTATGCATTATATATATATATATATATATATATATATATATATAAAATCAAAATACATTTAATTATTTCAACTTATTCCTCTCTAAGAACAAAATTCCACAGACTTCTAGAAATAAAGTGGAAATGCCTGGAGGAGGAGAAAATGCCAAGTACCAGCCAGTAAGGGCAGGGCAAAACTGAGTTCAACATGTGAAAAAGGGCCAACATTTGAAATCAGACTTAATGCAGATAATCTGTGCATAATATTTGGGGGGTTCTTTTTCACATTCTTTGGATGTTTATGTGTATAAAGAAGTCAGGACAAGATACACTCAGTAAAATCATAACATATGTGTGAAAGCATTGTAGTTTAGCTAAAGTGAATGTGAGAGGCAAAAACCAGCATAAAAACTCATGTTTTATCAGGAGTCAGAAATTATATTGCTACTTATGGCTGTGTTGGACACAACAAAACAGATTTGTCTGTATGAGGAAATGTAGCCTTGGGTTCATGCCAGGCTTGAATGCAAAGAACAAGACAAATATAAACTCAAATATTATTTCTATTTTGTCACATTTGTGTTTGTTAACTCTAAATACATTTAAGATCCTACATGTGGAGTTGTAAATCCAGTGGTCAGTGAACCCAAAATTAAGTAATATTAAGCAGAGTAATTTTTTTAATAACAAAATTGCATGTAGAGATGATATTGGAGTTTGGGACAGAGAGAATGGAAATGTCTTCCAGTTTCTAAGGGGGGAGTTGGCTTCTGGGTGTTGAATTTCTGTATCATTGCTGATAACAGCCAATGCACATTCAGTACAACTCAGTTTAACCATGTGCAGCAGCAGTAAAAACAAGCATGCCATCCAACCCCGAGAAAGGTTAGTCAAAACTTAATCTATTTTTATGCCAGGTCAAACATTCAAGAGGAAAAAAATTTTCTGACAATTCTTTACATTTTTTTCTCTTTCTATTCCTTGCATCCTTTTTTCCATATGTTGAATTGCTGCAACGAGAAAATGACTGTCTCAATTTTTGCAGCTAATGATTAAAATAGTCAGACAGCACCAGGAAACTATCAGAAGAAGATCCTTCTTGAAAAATAAAAGGGAGGCTTGCACCTGCTCTCATCTTCTTCAGGTAAAAGCCTTCTTTGAGGATTCTCAGTGGACAAATCACAAATGCCTTGCTTATCTTACATTCTTTTCTCGTGAAAAATACCAAATTAATTCTTTTTGCAGTAAGATTGCACAGCTGGTAGTTCATCTACCTCACCTTTTAGGAACCTTTAAATCTATTTGTGTGTTTAAACAAACACACTAGCTGGTGAACCTAGAGGATTTGGGGAGTTCTAACTTGAGTGGAGAGCTTTGTGTTTCCCCTGAAAATTCTGGCCGCAGCAGCAGGAGAAACACAACACTTGAAGTTTTACCAGGCGTGGCAAAAAAAGGAATTTGTGTTCACATTTAGGCTGGAGAAGGTGTTTGCTGGTGCCATGTGGAGATTGCTGAGCTCTCCCAGTGACCATTCCAAGCAGGGAGGGAGAGAAAGCCCTGGATTTGCTTGTGCTGGATGATTTTCTTCCCGTGAGAGAAAGAGCTGAAAAGGTAACTGTGAGTTACAGCTTTGTGTGAGGGTGGGCTTTCCACGTTTCCTCCCTCCATTCCTCACTATTTGGGCAAGGCTCTTGGATACCGAGTCCTTAAAACTATTTTCATAATGGCAGCAAATGAATATGATGTACTGCCAGCAAAAATATATTAATCAATTTAAGAGTAATAAAAAGCCATTGAATTCATGGAGAGCACAGGTTTGGAAAGCTGAAGGGGTGCAGGTTTGCCAGCTCCACTTCCTTTCTGGACGCTGCTACTGAGTCACAAGGGTGTTTGACTGATCTGGAGATGGGTGCAGTCCCCTTAATCATGCAAAGAAAAAATTAATGAGCAATCTTTGGGGTAAAACAAGCATAGCTGGAGAGGTTTGGGGGGGGCTGTTTGTTGTTGGTTAAAGTGAAGAAATGAGGAAAAATTTATTATGTCTATAGAATCTAAACACAAAATATTTTATCAAACAAAAATCCATAATTTTACCTCAATTTAGCCTAAAACTTTCCAATTAACTCCAAAGAAGTTTGCTTTTTTATTCTGTTTTTCCCTATGAATTTCAGCTTCCAAACGAGAAATGACCCTTCAAAATTATTTGAATACCGTTCCTCTCTCCTGAAATTTAAAAGGAAATATTTTAGCGTTTCCAAAATATTTCCCGCCCATTTCTTTCAACCAACACTGTATGCAGCATCTGCCTTCAGTCTCTCAACAGTTTTGGTTTTGGCACATTTCAGTTTTCCACTGACTCCTCCAATCTTTTCAAACGAGTACCTGACTCTGATCGTGTGTCCCCTCGTAAGAAATAGGTGTGTCTGTCTGGGAACAGCTAACACGAAAAATAAGAGACTGTAAGTGTTTAAATGAAATTATTAAGGAATCAGGGTGATCAGGAGGGAAGGGAAATGTTGAGCTGAGGCTTACTTTAAAATTTTTATGTGCTTGTGATTTCTGAAATTATCTGGAGATCTTGACGGAGTATTTCAGAGTAATACCTTCTATAATATACAGGGTGGAGAGGCTTATATTGTTGTGAATATTGTGATTTTTCCCCCTGTGTAGCTTGGCTGCAGATAGGATATAGAGCCTTTTGAAGTCTTTTTCCCTGTGCTAGAGCTCTGCAGGGTTTAAAGGGCTTTAAAGTCAGATTTTTCAGAGTGATTTGCAAAGCTAAGTACAATCCCTGACACCTCCAGGGGTTTAATATCTGCCCTGAGGAAATCCACATCTCCTCACTTTTTAATTCTTGGATTTGGACCTCAGCAGTGTTAATCATAACAAGAAAAAAAAAAGTGAATGAATATTTAATATAATAAATGTCCTCAACATAATAGAAAGCCATGGAGAAGTGAGAGGAAAACTGAAGAGCTGCTTTCATAATGACCGTGATTAATATTGTGTTATTTTAGAGCATCATGTTATATTTCAAATGGTGACTTTGCACAGAAGTACCATTACTGTGGGGTTTAAATCATTACTTCTGAAGCTTCATTCTGGTAGAGTGAGAATAAGACTGGCCATATTAATGCATAAAGAAAAATGTTGTTTCATTTAGGCCCACAGAGTGCTCTCCATAATTGGGCCCAGCGTTGAGGACTGTAGTTTAAACACTAAAGCACCATGAAAGGTTAATCATACCTGAAAATCCTGCTGTGAGATGGTGCTTTGATGAATGGATTCTTTATGTGCAAATGGGGGCAATTGACTCTCTGCACCTTTGAAGGGGTATTGATCTTCCACTTGTGCTGGGGATGCAGTGTTCTTAATTGGGCTATTTGATTTTTTGTTATGTCTAATTTTGTCTGGTTTATATTTTACTAGGAAGGGCTTGCATTTATTGAGGCTTCTACAGCAGTAATGAGATTGTCATTTAAGCTAATTCTGTTTGTTTCAGTGCTAGAAAGGCTGCAAAACTGCCTTATTGATCTTGCTTTTAATAAAATGCTGCTTAAAACATCTGTGGCAGCTGCAAGAACGGGGACTCAATTTCAGCCTATGAAAAAACCACTTATAAAGGTTTTCCTGATCAAAAGTGGTGGAACGAAATCATGTGAAGGAGGAGCTTCTCTCCTTTAGGGGTGAATGACTGGAGGAAAAGGAGTGGGGTTGAAATGAGGTGGGAACAGTGGGATCTGTTTGATAGCTGAGTGTTTCATGGCATTTCTTTCCTTACTGTTGAAGAAGCTCAGTGGGAGGACAGCAAACCCTGGGTCTCCAGACTCTGAAAGCTCGGCAGAGGTAAGAGCTGACTGGCTATTCTTTGGTGACAGCTGCCTCTACGGCCTCCTTGACAGACCCTCCTTGGAAACCTTCCACTGGAGGCTGCAAGCTCTCTCTGCTGAGCAGCCAGAGAGCTTTCACGTTTTGTGAACTGCGGAAGCTGAACTTTCTTCAAGAACAGACCCCGCGTCCCAGCAAATTGTCTCAAATGCTCTGTCCTTGACAGTCGTTAGATGAATTTTGATTAAATCCTGCCAGGTTTGTTTGCCCTGTGGAATAACTTGGTCTCTGACATGTAAGATGATGTTAATGAATATGGAATTGCTATTAAAATAATGTCCAGGACCAGCATCATCTGTACAACCTAGTCAGGTTTAATACTGCTTGACATTAGAGAAGAATGTGTTACAGATAAAGGATGTCACCTGAGGTGCCTATAAAAGGGAAGGAAATGAGCCTCTTTCAGGAAAATAAGTTACTCTGACACAAGAAAGTTTGCTGCAATACCCTGTGCTGTGGGGGAGCTGCCTTTGACATGCTATCCAAGAAGGGAGTGCGCTTTCTACTGTGAGAGCCCCTCTCCTCCTGCAGGGCCTTACTGCTTCCTCAAGCATTGACACGTGTTCTTCTGCAGCAGCCAGGGTGAAAACGGTGATGCAGTCCAGGCAGCACTTGAATTTCCATGCAAAGGCCTTTCGGCTTGAATTACTCATCCAGGACACACAGGCCGGAACTCTGCTGGCTCTCTCTGCTCCGTTTGCAGCTGTTTGTCCCCCATTAGCAAAGGCTGCTCTGTCTTTCTAAGTGCCAGAGCAGAAATGCTTCTCCTGTCAGGTCCAAGCAGATGTCTTCTGGAGATATAGGGAAAGGTCATTATAGGCGCATTTTGTGCCTGGAGTGAAGCTTGGGACCAAATTTTGTCTTTGGTTATTAAAAGACCAACAGACCAACTAGCACTCCAGTAAAAGTGAGTAGGACAAAAATAGTCCTCAGATTTCCCATTTCCTCCCTGCACTGCTGGGCCTAGACAACTGAACATCACAATCTCCCAACTCCTCTTCTTCTCTTCAGACATTAAAAATAATCTTTCTTTATTGTCAGCAATTAGGGTTACTGGGCATCTTTCTCCTCTACATCATTCCACGATCAATTCTTTGCACACTCTAAGATGGTCTAAACAGAAATTGTGGTTAAATTGCCAGAAGAGAGAGAGTCACATTTTATCTCGTGCCATATTACCCTCCTTGCTTCTCTCTTTATTCATCTTCTCAGGTAAGGCAGAATTTAACCTGAATCCTCAGTTCCATGATTAGTTTGGCTGAATGGTTGCAAAGCTGCCCGTGTCAGCACGACAGCTGAGAGTGGTGACAGGGCAAGGCTGCAGCATTGTCTCACGTTACAGCTCCTGTGAAAATCCTGCTGTAGCAAACAGGTTTCCTGCCTGCTGTGTCAGCTAAGCCCAACTAAAGGATCCAGGGCTACAAACAACCTCCTGGTGTCCCCTGTCTCCCTTCCCTCTCCAGAGATCACATGCTATTAGTTTAAGCTTTCCATGCCTCAGACATTTTTCCTGCCCTACGTTTAACCACAATATCCTGTTTCTGCAGGTGCACATCCTTCTTGCAGCCAGGGTTGTGTTGATCCTGGGGAATATTTTCCAGAAGCTGGTGGATGCACTCGCTGGAAGTTGTCTTCCATGTGCACGGTAAGTGCTCACAGCTCAGCTCTGCTGCGTGCATTTCTTTTCCGTCTCTCTCTAGGTTCTTCCCAGGACATTAGGACTTATATTTTCTCCCTGTCATAATGACTGGTGCCTACTCTGTTAGCATATTCCTTCCTGAGCAATTCATCAGCCCAGTAGTTTTAGCAGAACAACATACCTTGTATGTGCTAAGCAGAACCACAAACAGGTGAAAGCAAGAGCAGCGGAGTATGAAACAATAGAGCAAGCTGACACTTTGCAGTTTCAATTCCTTTCATAGGTTAACATTTTGATGTTTGAGAAGTTTTCAGCTCTTCCTGTTTTCTCCATCTCTAGAAAGTTGAAAAGCTGAGTCATAAAGTCAAGCCCTTCTGTTTCACCATTCCAAAAACCAATGTGTTAATGAACGTTCCAAGCATGCATTCAGCCTTTCGCTATGCAGAAAGTCGTAAATTTTTAATGCTGCATCTTTCACTTGATTGCATGATTGACTTGGGCTGTTTGTTTTGGTTGTGGGTTTGTTTTGGTTTGTTTTTTAATTGTCTGAGAAATGTCTGCTGTGCTGCTTGGTTTTTTGCCCCAGTCCTGCCAAAATAATGCTGTCAGAACCAATTGTGCTTTCCAACTACTTAAAAAAATCACTTTCTTCCAAAAGGGATAAACAAGTTTTGAATCAGACTTCATATACCCAACTTCCAGCTAAACCAGGCGTGGCAGGCACAAGGCTGGGAGAGATGTAGAAAAACTGACAGAACAGAGAGCTTTTATGTAAGGCAACAATGCAGGTCAAGAAAAACCAGAAAGCAAAAGAAAAAGAGATTAAAGATGTCAGATGACCAGTAGCGAAGGCAAAACCTTTCAGAGAGAAATAGTTTCTGCTGCAGGCTTTTTACAGTGCTTATGCCAATCTGGACTTAGTATTTAATATTGCAATGAATGAGAAGTGCTGTGGGAATGCAATTTTTAGTACCAGAATCTGTGTCTGAGAGTTACAGCCAGGAGCATTACTCATCCACAGCTTTTTTTCCTGACTGACCATTTTAAGGTTACAAAGGTAAAACAAGTTTTTTAGCTTTTGAAATTCATATTTAAAAAAAAAAAAAAGTTTTACTGAAAACACTAAAAAGAGTATTAATTTAGTATCTGTCTCAGGTAGCAGTTTGTTATTTGTCCTATCTAGAATGAAATTAAATCATGCCTTCATAATTTAATCCACTCCATTCAAGTTAAATATTTTCTTTTAGGTTCAGAGAAGTTTCTGTTCCAACGTTGTATGCAACTTTATAAAAGAGAAATAGGATTTTCACTATTGAAAACCATTTTTCAAGCAGTGGAAGTGAATTTTATCTTACGTGATAGTAGCTGTGCTGTGCCTCTAAATGGTGTGACCAGTCTGTAAACAGGAACTGAGGAGCAGAGGTGCAGTAAGAAAGAAGAAAATGTCAGGATGCACTTTTAGCACACATTATTGGACCACAGCTCCTTTCAGTAGGTAATTCAGGTAATTCCCCTTATAGAGATAATTTATGTTTAGAAACAAGTGCCTCCCTAGGTGGGACTGGCAGACTGCTAAAGCAGAGGTAAAACTATGCCATATAAACAGGCAAACTGGAAAAAAAGAGGCACGACAGAACCTTGTTTCCATGCCCAGATTAATTTAATGATTTCTAAAGAGCCATCTTCCCTGGGATTTGTCTTCTTATTGGTCAAACCTAAAAACCAGACCTCTTTTGGAGCATTCTTATCACTTGAGAAGCCCAGGGAACTTGGTGATTGCTCAGTGCCATTAGCCAGGTCTCTCAAAGCCACAGACCTTCAGAAATTACTGCCCAGAGCAGCATTGCTCAACATGCAACTAAGTTGTAAAAGATTTTCCTGAGGCTCAGGATAAGTATTCTGCATCCAGACCATATTCTTTCAAAGGCATGTAATGCTTTAAAAATATAGAGGCAGGCCATGATTTTTAACCTTATCTAAAAGCTGTTTGATGCAGTAAAAAAAATCCACAAATGCAAACATCATGTGGATATATTTGCCCATATCTGATAATACAGAGAACACATATTCCAAAGCAGCTCTTAAATGACACAGACACTACAATGGACCCCACACTGGACGCTTTTAAGTCTTGGGGGCCTGAAAAGCTGTGACAGGGCAGGAGTTTGTAGCAGCAAGGTCTGAGAGGAGGTGATAAAGGGCTTTTCATGTATTTTTCTGTCCTGACTCTACCCCATTACAAGCCAAAAGGAGACTTGCTGGCCTGTAGCAGAGCTGTTGAGTGCTTCTGTGAAGTCTGAGGGGTTTTTTTTTCTTCAAAAATATTATACGAGTTTGCAGTGTCTTCTCAGAACAGCCGATGGTTTAAAATTGCCTCCTGCCAGCTGAGTTATTGCCTGTCTTAAATCATTATTCCAACAAAACCACCAGGGCCCTGAGGCCACTAGAGGGTCTTGACCCCCTTCCCCAGGGTTCCTCCAGCCTGCCCAGGGTCCAGAACCCCACATCAGCCCCTTGGGACTGTCAGCCCCTGCCCCAGATGCCACAGCAGGGCCACAGCCCCACCGAGCCCAGCCTGGTCCCACCTGTCCCCAGGGAGGTGCTCGGGGCTGCACCAGTGCCCCTTCCTCAGGAAGGCTGAACCCCAAGGTGAAACCTTGCCTTGTTTTTGTTGGGGTTTTTTTGGAATCTGTGGTGTGTTTTGCCTTATTTCTCATCTCTTGTCACCGAACTCACATAGGCACAGTCGTGTCGAAAAAAATTAGAAATAAAAGAATGAGCAGTCACACATTCAGGTGGCTGCCACTTGCAGCCTGTGTTTGGATGTAAATGAGAGGGTGAAGGTTCAGATTTCTGGCAAACCAGGGCAGAATTTTTTCTGATGAAACCTGTGATGATGCACAAGCCATGGCTGAAAATCATCCCCTCAAAAGGATCACTCCGGATCAGGCTCTGAATTTTAGTTTGCTATGGTGCTGCTTTAGGGTGCAAACCCCGCATCTGAATCACTGTTACCCTGGAAGAGATTTTGAATTCTTCCAGTTCCCTGTTGCTGATTTTAAACTTTGACAACTGGGGTATAATTTGTTTGTTCCTGGGAGTGCTTCTGCCCTGAACTCAGTGTTGCCAATGAAGGATAGGACCTTGCTTATCTCCACTAGGTTTGTTTGGCAAGGAAACCCTAGAAAACAAATGATATCATGACTGCCATTTGCTCTCAGCTCCTATTTGCTCCATTTGTTTTCAGCGTGGAAAAAGTATCTAAGCATCTTCCTAATGGATGGAACTCTTTCTTTCCATTCTGTAGAAGCTCTGCCTTAGAGAAGACTTACTGCAAACAGAGAGAGCAATCTCACAGACTTTCTACATACATGGACAAATTCTCTTGTTGATTTCTGAGTTCTTTTTTTAGGTTTGGAGAGTTTGGGTTTTGATTTTTATTTTTAAATCCTTAGTTGCTTTCACGGTGTCTCCCTACTTCTTACTCAGTCTCTCACAAGTAGATCAACACACAATCACCCGGGTGCCAGAACAATCCAGCCCCTTGTTAACATGACTGGACATTAAAAGTTCCTGCAGTAAGTGGATGAAATTAAGTTAAAAAAAAAAAATTACAGCCCAGAAGTGCATGGAAACACTGCATCAATCAAAACTGAGGAAAGGAGCCTTAAAATGGAGATGAAGCAGTGCTTAAGATGACCTAATGTCACACATGCATGTGCTGTCTATTAGTGACTTCAAATAATTTCAGACATTTTAAAAGGTGACAATTTAAGTTTTAAGTTACTTTGACAGGTAAATAGTTATATTCTTCTGAAGTTCAATTAGCTTAGGAAACATAATTTTTGTTTTTCAACTTAAAAACCAACATTTATCTGTAAAGAGAAGCATTAAAACCCTCTAAGAAGCAGATCTTAACTCCCTGAATATCTTTTTACATAATGTTCTTGCTTTGGATCAGTGAAAAGGGAAGAAATTGTGATGAAAAATTGCAGAATGTTTTCATATAAGGAGAGAATTTTACCTTTAAGGCCAAATCCTCACTTGTGAACAGCATTTTTGTTCTCTTTTGAAATGTCTAACAGAACAAGGGGCATTAAGTTTGTCATTATATCAAATTTTCAAATCCCCAGTTTTGAAAACATTATGCAATAGTGTATTT
Source organism: Oreocharis arfaki (assembly GCA_013398015.1). NCBI lineage: Eukaryota > Metazoa > Chordata > Aves > Passeriformes > Paramythiidae > Oreocharis > Oreocharis arfaki. The sequence goes on from VZRR01002319.1 coordinate 386,557, forward strand.
TCTGGTTTTATCTGCAGCCATGCAACAAGAGCAGATTTTCCAGTAACTTGTGTCTTCTTTAGGGACATCTACTGTGAATTTTCATATTCTTACAGTGTGGAATCAATTATACAATAACCAGGTTTTGGAGGCTTTCTCTGAGGTGTTCCCACAGGGATGTACTCACCCACTGTAACTCATTGTTCACCTGTACAGGGCTCTGTGCACTCCATTTTTCTTTCAGATGCAGAACTATATCCTCACACAGAGATTGCAAAGTGGAGGGAAGAAATGATGGCAAAACATGAAGAAAATCACCTGAAGAACACCCAGAAAAGCAAAACTGTAGGATTTACTGATACAGCATCACATCTAAACGCCTCTGTGGTGATGTGATAGCTGGAAAAGAATTTATGTAGTTACAGATGTCCAAAATCAAGACATTCTTCAGATTTGTGGTGGATGATGCTGAGGCATCCACAGAGCCCACCTTAACTCCAGATATTGGCCCGTAGCCGTGGTCCCGTATGAGGTTCTGTCAAGTTAGGTTCTCATCAGTGTCTCTGGTGAGACAGCTGGGACTATTGATCCTTCAGCTAATGATACTGGGAGATGAGGAAACCATCCAAAAAGCTTTGTCTCGTGTCAGCAAGAATACAGGTTGATTCTGAAATGCAGTGTTTAAAAATAGCACCTTGCGAAGAACATCGGCAAGGTGATTGTTTCTCTGAGGTACAAGCTGATTTCAGGGTCCTGCAGAATGTTTGGAGTGATCCACAAGATACTTCTAATAGCCAAAAAAAGAGAAAGAATATTGGTTGCTCCTAGGACTTTTTAATATTGGAAGGGTCATATTTGTTTAAAAAAGGAAAAAAAAAAGATGAGCTTGAGCTGTGCAGAATTTTCCTTGCCCTTCTTGACTGACTGGTTGAAACTGAAGGTTAGAAAGAAGGTGATCCTGGAAATGTAAAGATACAGATTATACTGATTGGTAATGGACTTCACTCTTCTCCCTTCACTTCTCCCCAGTGCAGTGTTCACAGGACTTAGCACAGGAAAGTGCCTGAAACCTCAGTTTTCCCATGTGCCCACAGCAGGAATGCCAGCTTGACAAAAGTTTGGGAAGTCACAGAACAACCAAGTGAAACGCCTCAACAGTGTAAAAATCTGTTTCTTTTAGTCATCTCACAGGTGGCTGGTTCTACAACAGGATGTTATGTGCAATTAAATCAGTGTAATAACTGCCTCCTCTGGAGCTAATGGAATGATGTGAGAATAAACACAATGCAGGAGCACAGTTTGGTCAAGCAGTCACCCTAACAGAGGGAATGATGTCATCTCCAAAGAGGATATCAGATGCTTCTCTAATTTACAGAGGGAATCTTTTTCCTTTAGTGCTTGCTGCAGTTCTGAAAGCCGCCAACACTGGTTCTGTGCTGCTCCCAGTGGGCTGTAATTACAGTTATAAATGAGCTTTCCCTCCTGAGGATTAGCTCTGTCCTCCCTGAGAAATTGAAGGGAAATAAAAGCTGGAGCCAGGGCTAGGCAAGGGACAAGTGCAAAGCTGTGGGTCAGGGAAGAGCAGGGAAGGGAAAGGATGAGGAGACTCTGTCAAGGCAGCCGTGTTAATTCCTTATTTTTGCTATAAGCAGAACAAACAAAATAGCTGCTCCAGTGAGTTATTTACATTAGTGTGCTTCAGGGCAGATGGAGGGGTTTATATCCCATTATGAAAGGCATGCAAGTTACAGTGACATGAGTCCTAATTATGAACAACTTAAACTGCACCATCTGCATTTCACAAAGCTCCATATGCAGGGGGATGATGGAGCTTGGCTGCCTGCACTTGTTAGCAACACGTGCAGAATAGACACCTACAGCAAGAACCCAAAGATGCTCAGGCAGGCTCCGTGAGAGGAACTGGGAGTGTTTGTGGTGTCCCTTCTGCCCTCACTGACCAACAAGAGCACTGAGGGCAACAATCACCCCAGGACAGAATTGTTGCCTCCTGTGGAGAGGGGCATTGATAAATAGATTTGCCAGTTTCGTTTTATTGGTCATCCAGTCTTAGCTAACATTTGCTTTTTAAATTTTTTTTAAAATTTTTTTTCCTCGTGTTTTCTTTTTATTTTTGGCAGAAGATTCCACATCATCTCCCCCGTGGCAATCTGAGCAGATAGTGTGTAATTTTAGATGCCCAGATTGAAATCCCAATCCTTTAGCCACTGACAGCACTCTGCCATGCAAATTTCAGCATAAAGGATCCGTTGAATTCAGTTTAATGAGGGATAAGAAAATTAATCTTACTTTGGAAAAGGAAAGTTCATTGAGGCAAACAGCCCTAGTTACTCAAAACACAAATTAATATCCAAAAGTTTGGCTTCTAAGGGGCTCCTTCTATGCTCTGCAGTAGAAGGAATTTTTTTTCTGCTTCTTTAAAGAGCATTAAATACAGTCTGCAACTGAGAAGAGATTTAGCAGGGCAGTGCTTATTTTCCTTCTGATATTAGCAGTTAGTTCCACTGGAGAAAATTTTAAGACCTGAGCTACACTTAGCTGGTTCTCCTCCATAATAATGAGCACTTGGAATACGAGGGAATTCTAGACAGTGCACAAAGATCTTCAGATTGGAAAGGTAAAATTTCAAGTGAACACAAAAGGATTTTTTCTCTATGCTTGCATGTGGAAAAAAAAGGGTGAAGGAGGTCAGATATGTACGTGCCTCTGGTTATCACAGGTGATCTGCACTGCAGCTCCTCTGACTCCATTTTCAGAGCTCCAAAAGCACAACCTAGCAATAGCAGTCTCCTAAATCCAGGCCTCTCACGGTCCTACCCTCGACCACCCTTTCTGTACCTCGCTCAGAAAGGCTTTGATCTGGAGCAACCTGAAGCAGAGTGGAGAGCTGGTGAACTCTTGAGATGACAAACATCTTGCTTTAGGAGGGGTTTGTGAATAATCTTTTAGTGAGAGACAGCAGGAGCTGAGGTAGTTGTTATTATACTGGATTCAGTTCCTCCTCAGGCTGGACTCTGTATCTCTGTGAGATAAAAACAAAATACTGAATTAGGAGCAAAAAAAACCTGAAGTCTTTATAAGTGAAAGTAATTGGGTGAACACAGCATGATTGAAAAGTGAGAGGGGGTCATTAATGCCTGTTTTCACAGAAATCTGGATGTAGGGGATTAAGCTGACTGTAATAGATTCCCCCCACCTCTGTTTCCCCCCTTTCCATTCTGCTGCCTCTGATATGGAGATTTACACTGACCTCTGGGCTTCTAAACCTTGCAATTTGCCAGCTCTTTGATAGAAGCACATTCTCACTGGCCACTTAATTCCTTTCTGATCAGTATTACGTGACACCAGCAATCAGAGGGCCTTTGATTCACCAGGACAAAAGGGAGAATGGAAATGTTCTTTTCCCCCCCTAACACAGCACTGCCATGGTCCCATGAGCTGGCTGTAATCCTGGTTTCATTTTTTCTTTCCTGTTTTTTAGTGATTTTAGAAGCCCAGCTTCGAGCTAAGCGAGAACAAGATAAGACAAGCTCTTTTACCATTTGAATACTGAGGGAATAAATCTTTTTATCTCTCCCTAACTTCAGGGGCAGGAAGTAAAAAACCTTTTCCCTGTGAACATGGAATAGGACTGGTCCATTTTACTTTCCCTGCAGCATTAGTTGCATTTCTAAAAGGAATTTTAGAAATTAGGAATTTTATTTAACCACATAAAACAGCAGGAAGCGTGAGGACAAAATGGAACTGTATTCAAGAAGACAACACTGAAGACTCAGGCACAGCAGACACAGGCAGTAAAACCACCCTCCATTAAAGTTGTGACTGAAGGATTGTGGAGAAACTCCTTTAAATATTATTTCATTAATCTCAGGCCGATGTCTTCTTTACCAGCAGAAGTATTTTAATACGAAATACGTAAATATTAAGGGTTAAAATAAAAAAGAAAATAGAATTTAGGTTTAAGGTGAAAAGTTGTCATTGTTTCCTGTGTTATACACAGTTTCTGCCCCAATTTTTGTGTGTGTATAGTGTATATACAGTCTTTTCCCGAGGACATCCATGATAAAGGGTTGATGTCTAATCAATTTTAGAGTATTGCTAGCACCTTGTTTACCAAAAAAAGATGTAACTTCATATAAAACCAGAAAAGCCACATCCTTCCGTATTATTTAAAAAAAATAAAAGCCATATTATTCAAAATAACACCATAGATTGATTAATATAGTTTTATACATGTGGTACATTAAAGTGATTTTAAATTAGAAAAAAGGCAAAAAATATCTCAGGTTGAGAGTTAAAATAACTGTGAGAGCATCAGGCACCATTAAGATGAGAAGATTTTTCAAGCAGAAGAATCTTCAGTCATTTTGAACTTGCTGATGAGAAATTTTAGGCAGATTTGGAACGCTATCAACTAGATAAACTGTACTCACATTATGCTATTTAATCATATTCAAAATATTTCTCAGGTTGTTTGATCAAAGCTGTTGTCAGCTTTGCAATTTGTGAAGTGAAGGGTTCTCTCTGATTCTTACAGGAAAGAATTGCACACAATAAATAGGCAGAAAGGAACTGATGAGAAACACAGTACTTTAAATTTGATAGAAGTAATTTTGGAAAAGTTCAGCTCAGGAAAATCTTACAACAATTTGGATTTGTATAGAACAAAAATAAGATTCTAACCTCATAATCTGAGCATGTCTACCAGGAATGTGTATTTTTAATTTAAATTTCTGTTTCATTTGAAATATTAATTTAAACATGATAGTCACTTTGTATATTACTTACATAATTCACCCGTTCTCATAAAGCCTTGTCTGGCCACAGACATGGTGCTTCCAGTGGTAATTACTGAACTGCTCAGCAAAAGTCTTCTAACAGGAGTTACCAGGTCAGCTGTGATCTAGGTCAAAGCTGGGAAATCAAGGAATTATTGCTTCTAGAAAAACTACATTTGCAACTCCGGTTTCAAACAGAGGGTCTGACTGCATATGGAGAGATTGTTCTTGTGGGAGGAGAAATCCCTGGAGGCTTGGAGGAGCTGAAGGGAATAACATGGGAATTGCTGAAACTCTTTAGTTACGAAGTGAGGAGAAGATTGTCAAGATCAGAGCGATGGAAGCCGTGTACAAAAAAGGGTGTGATTATTTGAACACTTAAAATTGCGTGAATTACTTGCTTAGCTCTCAATTTCGTGTCAACACACATCCTCCACCCGTGTCCTGTGTTCCCTGCCCTGCCCCTGTGGAATGTGGTGCATCTCTGCCCCGAGACTGGGTGGTCTCACAGCACAGGCATCCCCTCACACTCCATTCCCAGGTTCATGAGCGTGTTCATGTCTGCGAGTAGAAACAGAAGTTCACAAAAATTGCATGGAAGGTTCTCTTGGAGCTTCTGACCCGAGTAACCAGACACATCATTCTCCTGAGTGATACCGAGGAGCTGGCTTTAAAATTCTTGATATCCCCCTGCAGTTGCAAGGAAGGTGACATATCCAAACCCACTAAGACGTGGTGACCTTACTCTCACTTATTTTCTGACTTTTAAACAATATAGAACATAATTTTGCTTCTTGATTCCTTTTTTTTTCATTCCCTCTCCATGATAAAAAAGAGACAGAGTGCCTATTTTAGTTTAGTTAGTGGAATTTGTTAATAAGCATTAGCGAATTTAGGATTATAGAAATAAATTGATGAATATCCAGTATAAACATGTACAGCTGCGAGAAAAATACATGTTTAAAGTTGCTAACAGAGGATTAAAAAGTTATGAATCAAAGCTCCAAGAAAAGGAGAAACTACTTAAATCACCAGACTTCACTTTATCCGTAGGAGTCTGAGTGCTAAATTAAAATTCTGCATAGTGTTAGTGAGAGCAAAAACCATGATTGCCTTTAATATTGTGGTAGTTTGTGCAAGGGATTCAACAGCACAGCTCTCCATAACAAGGTTGTACTTGCAGTGACCCAGGGGACCCCCTCCAGTTCTGTTGCCCTACTGTTAATATTTAAAAGGCAAAACTATGATGGGGATGGATTAATTTTTTTCAGATATTCAGAAAAAAAAAAAAGAGCTCCACTTTGTAAGCTGCATGCCCTTGCTAGCTCTGCTGAGGTCTGTGCAGAAGGCATCTACTGACTGTGGAAGTTCCTTAACCTGGCAGTGAATCATCCATCACTGAATCCTGGATCTAATTAGTGAAGCCAAGAGGGTTTTCCCAATGTCCTCTAAGTAGGTAAGACTCGAACGTCTTGGATTTGACAAACAATCCCCAGCCCCTTCCCTGACCTTGGCTATGAACTTCTGGTCAATCAGATGGAACACAAAATATTTAAATTTAAAATCTTCTTTTTATTGCTTACTCATTGTGGTTTTAGAGCCCACCATTGGTCATTGAAGACAGATCCAACTTACAAATTTTCACTTCACAGGAAATGAACAATTTCTGAATGGGATTTTATAAACCTCCCATTTTTCACAAAATAAAAAGTTTGAAAAAATACTTTTTGATAACTTGAATTACTGGACTCAAGCAAAGCAAACATTTTGCCTTTTGATTTTTAATGGTGAGACAAACATCAAACATTCAGGTAAAGTTTAAAAAGAAACAGCTTACTATAAACAGTATTTGAAATTAACAGGAAGTTGTGATTTTAAAAAGATCAGCATTTTCCCAGAAATATATTCTGATGGACAATATTTGACTGCTCCAGTTGTTATTAAATAGAATAAAACTCCCTTGATGAATGGTTGGACATGGACAGAGAATGGGTTTGATTTCAGTCTGGTAGCTCAGGTACCATGTAGAAAAACAAGTTCTGAAAGCTGGGCTTCTGTGATGATCAAACTGTATAAAATGAAAACAGTTACTTATGCTTTCTACCTTTTCTTTGGTTTTTGATTTTTTATCCCCTGTTATACATGAAAACCTGTGATGAAAATTATTTTAGAACAGTTATCTGTAGCATAAAGATCCTGTGAAATATGTAAACAAATCAAATATTAATTATAAAAGGTTCATTTCCACCCTGTTAACTCTCCTTTGATTCATGAGCAGTAGCTGATCATGGGCAGAGCTTATAAAAGGAACTGAGCCTGGAGCTGTTGTACCTAGGTTGTTTCAAAAGCCAGGGTTTTTACGCTGTTCTTTATGTTATTAATTGCTAAATTATTTGAAAATGCACGTGGCAGAAACAGCAAGAGCCTCTTAGGGGAGCAGGTCCCTGCTGAGTCCCATCTTGCTGAGAGAAGCACCAAAAAACTGCTTTTTTGAGGGCAGTGGTGAGGTTCCCTACGCAGTTTAAGGGTTACAGCCTCCCCTGATGGGGAAATCCAACGTGAACAATCACTGCTCTCTTTCTGGAGAGATAACACTGCAAAAAGCCCATGAGATCTTCAGCTGGTAGAAATCATTTGCCAAAGACACAGCAGCAGCACTGATTTACACCAGCTGAGGCCAGGGGATGGGCCAAGGTGGGGGCAGAGCAACAGAAAGTACAAATGAGCTCTTGGAAGACAAACCTTTTCTTCCACTGATGTAGAACTACATTTAAGTTGCCAGGCTGGATTGAGAGCAGTTATTAAGTTTATTTATAACCTGAAGGAGAGAAATTCATCAAAGAGAGCTTTCTTCACAGCCTCTGCTTTGTATCTGCAGTAGAAGTGAAAAATAACCAGAGTGAAATTTGCTTGATGCAGCGCTGGGAATTTAATGTTTGTATGTTATAAAATAAAATAAAAAACACACAGGTATTAATTGTCTAGGGTGATAATAAATCATATGCCATCAATGAATTTATAACTTATTGATTACCAGCCAAAAAGCAGCAAGCTTTTTAGCATCTGTAGCTCCAGGCTGCAAACAGCCTCATCTGCTGATACACAATTCAGCTCTGTTGAAAACAGAAAAGTGTGGTCTAACTTTTTCTGAGAATCACATAATCATTTCATAGGAACCATCACAGGAGATGCTGTATTTCCTGCTGCAGTGGGACTGACAGTGACTTCTGGGTAGATATCTCACGGTGGCCACCTTCCCAAGACTCAGGTGTCCCCACCCTTCAGAGCTGTGACAGCCTTATGCCTTTTATAGTGTTTTGCAGTAGGGTTTCTTAGTTTGAGAGGAATCTCTAGGCAAATAACTCAGTGGCTGAAGTAGTTTGAGCAGAAACTTTGTTTTTCTTTTAGGTTTTTCCTGGCTGGGAGGACTAAGATGACTTTTAAAAAAGGAGGACCACACCTGCCCCATCCTAGGTGGAGGAGAGCAACTGGACTCAGATTTCCTGCATCTCCTCTGAGTGTCTGAACCTGTGCCCTGGAGCACTCAGCAGGTGTTGCCCAGGCTCCTGAGCAAGCAAATGCTCTGAGAGAAATTTTTTAATAAGGGTAAATTCACCAAAACCCGCTGAGATTAATGCTGTGCCAGTAGCAGCATCTTCAGGATCTGTGTTGGTGGTGCTGGTGTTCCTGCAAGGACAGTAAGTGACATCTCATCTGTATTTTTTCCTTACTGAGCCTTGTTTGCTGTATTTAGCCTCACTTTGGGAAATCAGCTGAAAATCTGCACCCCAAATAATGTAGGGGAGAGATGATTGGAAGCTTTTCTTGTACTTAATTTTTCCCTGCTGGCATTTTTTTGGTAGCAATGAAGTAATGGATGTCTCGAGTTCATCATCTGCAAAAAGTACTTAACTTTTCTTGGTGCAATAACGTAAAATAAGCGAATTCTGATATGTCAAAAATATTATTAGGACAAGAAAAATAATTTCCATGAAATAACCTCATCCATTCCAGCATTTTTGCATTTTTTCCTTTTAATTATATACACGTGTGTATGTGCATGCAAACTTTTATAAAAGCGGGAGGATGAAATGAGACTTATCAAGTATATTTTTATCTTTCTCTCTTGAAATAGTTGCCAACTGAGATTATGCAAATATCACAGGGACTGGAGCAAGTTTCTGTAGTGACTAAGAAGGTCTCAAAAATAATACCAGGTAGATTTGCCCTGTGATCAGGTTTTTTCTTGAATAAAGTTGGTTGCGTTTTATTCGTCTCCTTTGGGGTTTGTTTGTTTACTTGGTTGATTTTTGTTTGGTTTTAAAAATGGATAGCAGAGGACACTGAAATATATTTCAGAGGTAAAATGTAATTGCATTAACCTGCTGAGATTCAAGGTTGTGTTTTAAATTTACCCCTCTCCAACTTTTAATCTGGTTTTTCTGTATTCAGTAAGAGGAGCAATGCATTGTGTATTTACAAGACATGACACCACAGAATTTTCCAAAATTCTTTTTCAGCGTCTCCTTATTGCTCTTTCTCAGGCATGCTAAGGGCGTCGTGTCTTGTAAATACAATATTTTTGGTGTTAGAACAGTTTATATCTCTTTTCTTTCTCCACTGTTCATGGTGGGTATATTGGAAGATGAAAAGTTTCTGTCTGCAGTGTGTTCAGGGGGGGTTATTAATTTATTAGTGCTTCCAAAACATGAATGAATTTATTTTCATATCAGCCAGTTCTCCTACACAGACAGAAAAGTGAGTGCTATAAAAGGTAAGTGGAAATTGCTGTGTCAAAATCTGTGACTGCAAGAAAGGGTGGTACTGGATAAAAAACTCTCTGGGCCAATTTACATATCCAATTAATTCATTTTTAGACGTTATGATTCTGTTGGACTAGAAAATGATAAAGCAAAAGTACTGTGTTCTCTTTTGGTAGGTCTGGGTAATCCACCTGATGGTTAGTTACTCATCATTTAGTGCAAAGTTTGTATTAAAACAGCTGCCTGCAAACTCTTTTCCAGTATTAAATCTTCACCTCTAACCACTGACACGCCTTCCCTACGGACTAGAGATTCTGTGTCCTATTTAAAACTGCAAGTTTTCAGCTGGATACTTTCTGTTACTTGATCACTTTCTGATCCATGTGATTTTTTTTTTGTTGTTTTGTTCTGTCTAATCTCTGTGTTTTGCCACAAGGCCAAATGCTGTCACAGATCACTTTCTATGTCCCTCGTTAAGTTTACATGACTTTCCAAAATAAAACCTCCAAATTTTCTCAGTCAGATCATTCGTGTGTTCTACCTAAGCGGATTAACACTCTGATACTGTGGCAACTGATAATATTTGGCATCATTTGTGTAAATTCTAGGAACGGCTGGTGTTGGCATATTATTGGTTGTGCTTACTGAAACTCACCTTTTGCTGGCAGGACCTGATTTGTCTCTCCAAAGTATCTCTGTGTTCCTGTTTGTTGGTGTGAGTGTTGCATGTTTAGGACAGTGATGGTCAGGAAATACGATTTTTGGATGAAACTGAAAAGTGAGGGTCCTTTTAGTCCTTAGTTCCTTTTAGTCAGGCAATCTGTAGAGCTGCACTAAGCTTGTATGGTGCTTATTTCTCGTGGGCCTGGGTTAAAGCTAGCTCAGAAATGCTTGCATTGTAACAGCTGCCAAGTTAGCTGTGTGTGGAGCAGACACAGAGAAATAACCACTGCAGTCTAGAGAGTCTGTAGGGAAATGTGGGTGCTCCTTAAATCAGAATGATGCTGTGCTCTCAGGATAAAATGTGGTCAGCTCTGGCATCTCTTGTTCCTCCCTTGTGCTGGAGAGTGCTGGCACAGCTCTCCATGGGACTCCTGAACTGAATTCAGGTTTAAAAACAAAATAAAGAGAGAGGAAAAAAATCTTATCTCCTTTCTTCAGACCCTTTTGGTGTGTATATCACACAGTGCAGCCCCAGAAATACTGCTCTGGTGTGAGAGAACCTGGATTCACATCCTGCATGTGCAGGTGAGCAGCTTGGCCTGGGGAGCACGTGCAGACAAGAGGAGGTGGAAACTTCTGAGTTGGTCCAGGCAAACACCCTTTTATACTCTAAAGTATTATTTTGGTGTCTAAAACAAGTACTTCAGCTAAAGCCTAAGCAGTGCCTGTCTTGTGTCAGCAAGGCTTTAGCTGCCTGTTGGTGTCTGGTTTGAGGCAGGTGGGTACGAGAGCTGCTCGCCCCTCAGCACTTGCCTCAAAGAGGACCAGAGGTTTGTGAGAATTTTCCTCCTTTTTTGGTGGGAATTTTCCTCCTTTTTTGGTGGGGATTTTCCTCCTATTTTGGTGGGAATTTTCCTCCTTTTTTGGTGGGAATTTTCCTCCTTTTTTGGTGGGAATTTTCCTCCTTTTTTGGTGAGAATTTTCCTCCTTTTTTGTGAGAATTTTCCTCCTTTTTTGTGAGATTTTTCCTCCTTTTTCTGGTGAGAATTTTCCTCCTTTTCTGGTGAGAATTTTCCTGCTTTTTTTTGTGAGAGTTTTCCTCCTTTTTTGTGAGAGTTTTCCTCCTTTTTTGTGAGAGTTTTTCTCCCTTTTTTTGGTGAGAGTTTTCCTCCTTTTTTTGGTGAGAGTTTTCCTCCTTTTTTTGGTGAGCGTTTTCCTCCTTTTTTTGTTTTCCTCCTTTTTTTGTTTTCCTCCTTTTTTTGTTTTCCTCCTTTTTTT
>VZRR01002319.1:398569-485683 GCA_013398015.1 Oreocharis arfaki
GTTTTCCTCCTTTTTTTGTTTTCCTCCTTTTTTTTGGTGAGAGTTTTCCTCCTTTTTTCTTGTGAGAATTTTCCTCCTTTTTTTTGTGAGAGTTTTTGTGAGGCATTTCCAGGATCCAAAGCAGAGCCCAAAGGCTGCAGGGTTGGAATTTTTGGTTCTGTTTTTCAGCCTTGTTTGATGCCTTACCAGGCCACCTAAAAAACCAGAGACTAGACAGGAATAAGGGAATAAAGGTAGGGATTTATTTGAAGGGNTTTTTCCTCCTTTTTCTGGTGAGAATTTTCCTCCTTTTCTGGTGAGAATTTTCCTGCTTTTTTTTGTGAGAGTTTTCCTCCTTTTTTGTGAGAGTTTTCCTCCTTTTTTGTGAGAGTTTTTCTCCCNAGTTAATTCTCCAGTTACAACTTCTGTTAATGATGTAATTACCTCAAGTTTACCCCCCTTCTTAAGATTTTAGTTTACACATTTTGGGCCTAGGACGATCTGCGTGTCCTTGGAGAGCAAGCTTAGAGACTTGTTATGTCTAACCAGCATGAGAGAACAGCAGCTACCAGGCCACAGGAAACTTCAGAGCTACACACTAGGCAGTATAGAATCTGCAAAATATAAAAGTTAAAACCGAAGGCATCATGTTGCTCCAAAGACAAGGCAAAGGGCCCAATAAAGTGCATCTCCCCTAACGCCAAATATCAAGGAAAATCTCATTCCTCCTCCTCCTAAGCTGCTTGTGCTGCCTACTCTCAGGGCTTGCCCCTTTTGAAAAACTTATTCCCTACTGCTTCTGTTATCCACAGGAAGTTCAGAGCTTTCCAGTTAGGCTGGTGTAAATGTCCTTGAAACAAAAAATTTTATATTTCCCAGAGCAAGTTCGCACTTTCAGAGCAGAACCCCAGCTCTCCACTTGGGGATCTTTCTTTAAGTGAAGATATTGTGAGATTGAATCCCCATCACATCACTTAGTGCTTTTGCCTTGCTTGAGACTGATCTGGCATTTTTCTAGGCCAAGGAGGCAAAATATTTTTAATTACTCTGAGCATATCTTGCTCCCCAAAGTTTTGATTTTTGTGATGAGCTTTATGGTTCTGAATTTTTAAGTTTTAATCCTAACTCTATGGATATTTGGAGATACCTGCTGGGTTAATTTTGCTCTAGCACAGCTGTAGGAAATAACTGCACAAATCCAGGCTTCTGTGCTTAACATGTCACTGTCAGAACTTCGTACTGGTATCTGTTTTCAGTTCCACACTGAGGGAAGCATCTTTGGTGGAAAGCACCTTACGGATGGTGAGCTGCAGGCAAATTAGGAGTTGATATCTGCTGGCTTCTTGGGAGCGAAATATGTTAGTAAAAAATAGTCTTTCTGAAAGAAATTATGACTAGCACTTTTTTTTTTTAGTTCTTTTTTAGCTTGTGTATAATACTACTACATCCCTGTTTTTCTTCTCCTCTGCAAACATCCTTTTTATGTTAGCCCTCTGTTCAGACACTGCAAAATCCCCCTTGGATTCCATTCAGCAGCATTAAATATTACAGCAGCATACTTTCTTGACTTTGCTGATGTTAAAAAAGAAAATGTTTGTTCTAATTTGGTTTTTTTTTCTGTTTATTTCCGTAAGAATTCTGCTTTAAGCATGCTTTGTAGAACCTGCTGAGAACTGAAGCAGGTATTTCAGGGGTCAGCTGTCAACTGGTTGGTTACAAAGGCAGTGAGGCCTGGAGGAAGCTCCAGCAAGCAGGTGAGGAAGGAAATGATGTCTTGATGATGTGCACAGCAGCACTGAGGGGACACATTTCCCCACAAGCAAATTCTGTGGGGGAGCTGTGGTCAGGAGTCAAAAGTGTTTACAGGATTAGTTTTACTCTCTAAAGGTAAAGGAGGAAGCCCTTCCACACCTCAACCTTCCCCCTTGCTTATGCTCCTGACGCAGCTCCCCTGATGTGACACATCTGTTTATTGCGGTGGAGCTGGAGGAAGCCAGGTCGCAGGGGCACTGGGATTGTACAGGCACAGCACAAAACCTGTCCCAAAGGTTTTGTTCATTAAGCAAGCATCATTATTTATCTCATTTTCTCTCAGCTTTTGGGGCCATTGTCTGACGTTTTGGCAAGCGTGCCGTTCTCTGAGCTTGCTTCCAGTCAGTCCTCTTTGAAATATTTGTATTGCAGTTCTGTTTGAAAATTCTGTATGCAGAACAACGGAGGTTTTAATATATAGGCAACAGGATGACTTCTGAGATAGGTTTCATAAGATAAGTCTTTGCTCAGAGCACAGTTTGGAACAGGGTCATGAATTGTCGCAGCACTAATCCGTTTGTGAAAGGAAAATGAGGAATGGTCTGTTTGTGATGTGCTCACAGCACAAATGGAGGTTGTTACCTTGCTTGGATCATGTTGATGGGGAGCAGGGGGTTGGGAGGATGTGACATTTACCAACTGAATAAAGATGACCTTGGTCTGCAAAAAACACTTTTGTTCAAAAATCTGTGAGTGCTCGCCATTTCCACTTTCACACCTTCTGTACTTATTTCTCTTCCACGCCTCTAAACTGATCAATGCTTTGTGTCGGACAGGCTGGGGATTTATCAGGATCTGTTTCAATCCCTCAGGTGAATCCTGAAGAGGACTTTTTTTCCCCAACACTCCTCCCAGGCCAGGTGAAATTAGGGAAAATAATCTATCTGTTTCTCTGGACATCATCATCAGCTGCCCTGGTATTTTTGTAACTTCAAGTGTTTGGCCCGGGGTTTTGCTAGGTTTTGGTTAGGATATTTTTCATTATTAAACACTGCTGGGGTTTCTCTTACTGGCACACAAATGTTGATGCTCAGTTGATTGGGGGGAGAAGCTGCTTAAAAATTAAATGACTCTTGTACCACTGTTGAAATCAATAAGGCATTGTCAGCACGCAGCACATGGAAGATTTCCTTATGATTGAAAAAAAGGTTGTAATTAATAATTAGTTCAAAATAACTCTGTTTCTGCTCCCAGCTAACAAAGGTGGCTTTTTAAAAAACCTTCCTTGTACTGCTGTGAACTGATGACTGTGATACCAAATGGAAACATTCATTTAAATGTTATTTAAATAATAAATGCTAAAACCATTTTTATCTCTATCTCATTTCTGCTAATAAAACACCTTCATTTTTAATGAAATGCCGTCTACACACACTAATTTACCTCAAAATATTCCTTATTTTTAGCAATTATGGAGACAAAGGAGTACATTTGTGACATTATTAAAGCATCATCAACAAATTAGTTACCTTATCTGTTCTTTATCTGCATAATCCCCATACCCCTGTCACCATGTTTACAAATCCAAATGAATATTATGCAGCCCAGATCTAATTAATTTTGGATTAGTCTTCCAGACACATGTAGTTCTGATCAAAATAATCTGTATTCTCTCTTTTTTTTGACCCCTGGAGTGTTCTGTTTGTCAGGGGATGTACTGGGACATGAATATCAACAAGCAGGTTAATCCTTGGGCTGTCGCTTTGTCCTAGATCCTGTGTTTTGTTGCTGGAAACCTCAAGAGATCCAGGGAATGTCAGGGAGCCAATCAGTGACATGTGGGGCTTAGGGCAGATTGAGATCTGACTAGACATTTGAGCAGTCCAGCATGGTGTGTAATGAAAATAGTCTGCTGACATGGCTTTTCAAAAAGATCTGGCACCCTATCGTGCTCTCCTTGAAGCGAAAGAGAGACCTGGGAGATGTATTTGAAAGGAAAGCTGAGCTGCTATAAATTTCAAAATGGGTAATGAGAACTTTAGGTGATGGTGACTGGGTGATTTATTTGGTTTTATGCATCCTCTGACAGGGCAGCTATCTGGGACTTCTGTTCCATGTTCAAGGCACGATCAAAAGATTTAAATGGAAAAATTGGCATCTGCCATCCAAGCTTTCATAGTGACTGAAGGAAAACAAGTGAAGATATTGTGCATGCAAATATTCATTAAATCTAATAATTAATTTACTCTAACATAAAGTCATCTCCCAACAGAGACGGTCTGCAAAGAATTTTCCTTGCAAGGCTGTTATTCAAAATGGGAACTCCGTTGCTCTTTTTTCCCAGAAATGTTTGTAACCAAAGGGTGGGAGAGAATGGGTCGAAAACGACTATAATTTCAGTTGAATGCAGAGTAAATCTGGTAGGGTTTTTCTTTCTGGTTTCCTCTCAAACCAGGTTCATTATCACCCCACCACGCTCCCTCAGGGTGCAGAGCTCTTTCTCTTTGACTTGGGGGTCACCCAGTGGGTCCCAGCTGCTGCCATGAGCATGGTACCAGGTCATGGAGGGCCAGTGCCAGTGATTAAATGGCTTTTCCTTCCTCTGTGCCCTGAGGTTCCAAGTTTCCAGATCAATGTCAGCCTTTAAACCATTGTCCCAGTTACACAGAATGTGCTATGACAAGGCAGCTTTATTAATGTATCACTGAAAACACTGCTGAGCTGCCTTTTCTTCTGTGCCTCCTTTTAATGAGTTTTTCTCCAAGGCTGGAGACTGAGTGGTTAAGCTGGTGTTACAGAGAGCTTTGATTGGAGATATGTCAGTGCATGTGTCAAGTGAGACACTGCAGATCTTTCTCTCTCTATTTCAGTCAAGCTCAGCTCATGATAAATACAGAGAAGCACCCAGTAGCTGTTTCACCATCCTGAAATAAAAATCATATGCATTTCCTACATGTAAAGTTCCAGTAGCTGCAGTAATTTTTGGTAAATACATACAAATCTGTGTTTATTTGTAGGCTGCCAAAAGTGAGGAAGGAACAGAGATGCTGAAATACGTTGTGGGTGAAAATTTGGCTCCAAGGCCCAGCTGCTGCAAGTACTTAAGCATGGGTTTAATTCTGTGTGTGTGATCAGCATAACTGTGAGTTTAAGAGAGGTGTTAGCATAAGGAGAAGTGAAAACTTGTGTAAATTCTGCTGAGAGAGGGGTTTATTTGTGAGTCTCAGCATAAATAGGCTAGATCTGGTAATACACAAAAAGAACCATAAAAAAGTACAAAAAGTGCCCCTCTAAGTTGTTACATGATGCAGTTGGGCTTAGATTATTTTCTTCTTTCGAGTGAAATCTAGAATCAGTCTCTGAAGAGCAACAACTAGAAAGGAGAGGGGGAAACAGGGCTTCAAAATCGGGCTTGAAATTAACAGGTGCCAAAAATATCATTAAAGTGATGTCTATAGTGTTCATTTCTTATTCCGCCTGCCTGATCAGTTACCACTGGATGCAACGGCTGAAAAAACTGTTTGGGACTGCAACAGTTTCATGTATTGCCTTCTGCTCCTCCCTGAAGCCAAATGGTTGAAACCAGCAATTTCTTGGGGCCTTTGATGAAAAACAAGGTGTGCAGATATTTGAATTAATGTTATGATGTTTGGACTTCCCAGTGTTCAAATTATCTTTGTGGTCTCTAAGAACAACTTGTCAAGAGTCCCATCCGTTGTGCTAGACACCATTTGGTTACTTTGCTGTGTGATTTTCAATTTCTCACCAAAAAATTACAGAAAACATCTTTCACCCCACTAAACTGGCTGTATCAATACAGCTATCTATTTAAAGCTTCAGTTCAGGCAGAAAACTAACAAAAAACCAAACAAAATTCATGACAGGAATTAACATCAAGTGTTAACTAGCAAATATGCACAAAGGGCAGAACTGGCAGAAAAAAGAAGCAGCAGAAATTGATGTTATGACAACTCCTCTTTTAGGTTGAAAAAACAACCCCTAGAAAAGATTAATTATATTGTTAAGTAGTGCAACTTTTAGTAGCTAAAAAACCCAGAGGGCTCAATTCATCTCTGTATTTTGTCTTCAGAAGTGAGTGTCAAATGATGATGCAAGATAGGAAACACTGATGGATGGGACTGAGTCCTGTTTCTGAGTGATTTTGGTGCTGGAAATCCGTGCTGTTCTCCTGACCTTGGTGTAACATCAGCTGATGGCAGCTGAGAATTTGGTCCCTTGTTGAAGCTGAAGTTATATGACCTTTCTCGAGAGAACAATCAGCATTGTTTTGTGTAAGAAAATGAAGAAAAATCTGAAATCTAGACAGGGAGGTAAATTAAATCTCTCGTGCAGAGAACACAAAGGTAAACTAACGATTCCTGATGGGAAGGAACATGTGCTCCTTCACGTGCAAAAGAGGAGTCACATTCCCCCACATAACAGAATATGTATTTAACCAATCTTTTGACAGACATTAACAGCAGAATTTACCCCATTGGCTTAGATTTTTTTACAGGAATGTACATAACTCCAGGCCAAATCCTGCTTGGGTCATGAAAAGACGAAGTGGTGGTGATGGACATTGTTTAGCTTTATTTCTGAGTGGGGTTGAGGCCTGTGACCTCAGAAAGAGGGGCTTTCTGAATGTACAAAGACTTGCACAGCCCCACACATGGCACACAGCCAGATTGGTCATAATTTCATCACGATTAAAAAATCAACTCTTCTCTGTTATAATTAAAGACTATGTACAGCAACAAGAATTCTGTTTCAATAGGATCATAAAAGCTTTTTTTGTTTGTTTGAACCTGAAGAACAAACCAGATTATTTTTCTGGACTCCAGATGCCTGAAGTCATGGAGAGAGTCAAGTGTAGCATCAAGAACTGGTACAGTACAGAAAGAGACAATTCTTCTTAGAATATGGTTGCTTTAGACTGTAGTTTATGATACCTCAATACATTTCATAGCAGCTTGGGATTTAGAGAGCAGCTTCTTTTAGTGGAAATTATGTAAATTCAGGATAAGCTTGCTTACTTGAATCCAGATATTCTTTGGATGCAGCCTCAAAGTTAATGTTGAGGTTGAAGAGCACCACTCTTATTTAGGGGGTTCTCTCTAGGGCTCTGTCCTCATACCAATCTACCACACTGCAGCAAAAAAACGAGTGTTGTGAGCTCCACATCCATCTTCTATCCATAGGAAAGCTCAAGCATTTGCCCCAAGTGTCTTCCTGTGATCAAGGGGCAGGACAGGTGCCCAAAAAGCAGAGAAGGGGGAGATCACGATACTTAAGCTCTTTATTTTCCTGCCTGTGCCTGGCTTTGCTGGACAGAGCAGTTTCACTGAGGCAGGATGCAGAGGAAGATGATGAGCAAAGAGAAGTCACAATGATGATGAATGTCCGAAACAGAACTGGAGGGATGCTTGGGGGAGAAAGCTTCTTTCATATTCTTGCATAAAACATAAACTTAAATAACCCTTTTAAATATTATAGGGAGCTCAAGTAGTCGTTCTGCTCAAGGGCGGACAAGTCTTTTTGAGTGGTCCTGTGAGAATATATCTTGTTCTTCCTGTCTAACCAGAGAAGGATGAAAAGATAGAAACGTCAAAATATCCCACTCCCTGATGCATCTCTGTCACTCTGATCATACCAGACAGACACGGACTTGTTTTATTTTGCAGTAATAATGAAATGTGCTGGGATTGCAGAAGGCTTACAGCTGCTGCTGCCTCATGAACAACTTTGTGCTCCTTTGAAGCAGTTCATCACAGCAGCAGAGGAGGTTCCTCCTCCCCTGCGATGCTGCATCCCTGTCACAACGTTCTACAAAGACTGTCTCTCTCCCCTTCTTCCGAGCTGCGCAGGGACATTAGCATGAAAACGAGGACTTTGTTCCTTGAGTGTTCATCCATCCCCTCCAGCTTATCCTCCCACCTGAAGTCCTCATCTGTGGCATCAATGAGCTACACTGGAAATTGGTTTGATGAGGCTGCTTAAGTGCAATCCACTTATGTATTATATGCAATAATCTCTCCATAATTATAGACCTCCCTTTATTATTATGACATCTTTTAACACTTTTGAAGTTCCCTCAGTCTCATAATTCAGCTTCATTGACCAGAAAACAAAGAAACCCACCAGCTGCAGAGTTAAAATCGTGATGCTGTTGGCTTTAATCTCTCTTTAATCATTAAAATATAAATTAGCACTTGTACTCATTACTTCCCAAGCAGCTTTCTCTTCTGGATTTCTTTCATCCTCTGCTCACAACCACCACCTGCTTTTTCTGGTGGCCTGCCTTACACCAGGGAGGAGATTCCTTCCCAGGGTTTGTCAAGAACGAGGTTCAGCAAAAAAAAATCACAGTACAGGAGAGGAGTTGAGCAAGTGCAGAAGAGTAGGTCAAGGCTGTGGACATCTCTGTCATAAGGACACTCCTCCACTACATCCATTTTTAGCTGGGGTATCCCTCGAGGCAAGAAGTTTCTGAAGCCTCTTTGGAGGAAGTGCTGAAGTTTTTAGTGAAAATTGGATGCCTGGCACACACCAGTTGTGCTATATTTCCTTGCACATGCTCTGGTGTGGCTCAAGATGGTTTTGGGTTTACATGTTTTCTCAAAGTGAAAATTTACTTTTATTTCTAGTGCAGTAATATGTGCAAATACATGCTGCTTGTCCACAGTTTATTGTTGCCTGAGATCCTACATCAGGATCCTACATCACATCTCCTACATCAGGAGGAGATTTTCTGTTCATAGCTGCGCCTCCACTACAGTCAAGAGCAACTTTGGAGGAAAGGATGGGTTATCTTCTCGTGGGATGGGATATTTCAAACATCAGGGTTTGGTACACAGCTCTTAAGGCTCACAACTCTATGTGGGGAAGAGTTTTAGTGTTACATACACAGATCTGGGTAGAAAGAACGATTTGCTGAGCTGTGAGAAAGGCTGAAGTAATGGAAAAATCATGCAGCACATCCGACTTAATTGTGTCCCTTCTGGAATACCTAAATGATGTGCAAAGGGATGATCCTAATTAAGCAAGGCTCAACCTGTTGGTTAAATCTTAGCAAATTTCTGTTCTTCCTTATTATCTGAGCTTCTTCCCATATTTCCTAAATGTACAAGACAAAATTTAAGGCTTAAACCGGTGAAAGATATACTGTGTCTGGATTTTGTGAATTCATGATATTTTCCACAAACTTTGAACATGATATGGCTTGGTTCATGGCCAGTTCTTAAAACAAAGCCTTTTTTATTACTATTATTATTTTTAAGAAGTCTATCTTCTGTGATATTGCTCAGGCTATATGACTTAGACATGTGAAGCTGTGGCTCCATTGAAAACAGATTTTTTACTCCAATAAATGCTGAGGAAGCAGTTTTGTTCTCTGCCAGATAGAGATAGTTATAACATCTCTAAAAATACTCTTCCTAATTTTGACAATACCACGAGAATCTTGGTTTGCTTTACCACGCATAAAAACTGGCTGTACGTAATTTGTGATGTCTTAAAAGGATATCCAGGGCTCTATTTATCTTTCACTTCAATATGCAGAGAACTGGAAAAGAGCAACAGAAAGGAGCAGCAGATGTGCTCGGGTATTTGAGCACAACCCCATTAAGGAAGACTCAGTGTGGTTTATTGGATCTTCAGCACTATAAAGCCAAGCACATGTGACTTTACGGGGAACCCAAAACGTGTCTGATACGATGGGAACATCATGCAAAGTGGCACAGCTCTGTGCCTGGCAGCAAAATAATCTGCCAAAGGCAAGAAGAAAATAAAAGGGATAGGTGGAGGCAGAAGGTCCCTGAGCAAAACCTACAAAACTGTAGGATCGTGCTTGGGGTTTCACTGGGCACCACCGAGAAAGGCCCATCTCTGTTTTATCTGCACCCTCCTGTCAGACATTTATTCACACTGATAAGATCCCCCTGAGTGTTTTCAGAGCTAATGGCCCCAGCTGTCCCAAACTCTCCTTGTATGTCAGATGCTGCAGTCCTTTAATTACCTTCACAGACCTCTGGTGGACTCTTTCCAGCACGTCCATTTCACTTCCACTTTCCTCTGTGCTTAGCAGTCCTCCCCAGTAATTGAAATTTGAGGTCTGAACCAGAAAGCAATGCTGCCATGATCAGCCCCACTGTCACTCCTGCTATCAGCCCACCCTCCCAAGGGAGTCAATGCCATACAAGAAACATTCTTCTGCAGGAGCAGCGCACCTCCTTAGTTCCACTTGGAGGATGGTTTCCTTTCTTTTTTTTTAAGGCACTGCAGGTATTGTTTCAGACAGTGGGATGTTGGAACACTTCCCAGCAACATCAAAAAGTACTGAATTGCCAAGACCATGGTGGTGCCTTTGAAAGAAAAAAGTGGAAATGGGTTTGACCATTGCCGAGGGTTTAAGTGACATTTGATCAGGTGTGGATTCCTGTATTCCAGGCAGCTTTTGTGTAGATGTTTCAAATAAATAATCCTGAACAAAAAAGCCCCAAACAGACAGAAAGCAAGCTAACCAAACAAAAACCATCAAATTGAATAATAAATGCAAAGACCTCCTTGTATGCAGGCTCGTATTTCAGTTAGAACTAATTTTATTTCATGCTTTATATTCTTTTACTTTCAATGGTAATTTTTCTCTGTCCTTTGTATAGTTTATTTGTCTGCAAATACCAAATAAGAAGCATGCTGCTTGCTGCCAGGTGGGACAGTTTCACAGCAACTTGAGTCAAATATAGTATTTTTGTACTGCATATATTAAGGACAAATGAGGTGTCACTGAGTTTTATGTTCTACATATTTAGTAAAATCTACATAATGCAAATAGGGAAATCTCTAAGAAATGGTAAATAAATAGGACATTATTATTTGAAAATACCAGGGCATGTTTTGATTTTGAAGCTTAATTTGAATGGCTTTCAATGTGCTATTAAATTGCTGGTTACGTGGGCGGTTTAATAACTTAATTCACTTAATTCACTTAATTCACTGAATGGTGAGCAATTGGCGAGTAGCTTCTGTGTTCAGACAGTTCTCTACAGTAAAATGAGGATGCAACAGAGGAAATGAAGCACTGACAGCAGGTGGGTGGATATCATTCCCTGAATTCAACATTGACTCCTACGTAGAAAGCGATGTTCCTATCTAACTCAAAGTATTAAAATGTTCCCATTCAGTTCTAATCAGTTTTGACGAGTGTCTGCAAACCCTTTTTCTTCCCCAGAAGCATGGAGGAGAGAATTTTTAAAGAACAGACAACCAATGGTTTGAATCTGAAAGGAACTATCAAGTGGGTGTGTTTGTTGTGCGTGAATGTGTGGTTTATACCCAAAACATGAACCCACACATAGAAGATGCAGGGACTTTTCAAGGCATTTTGTGGGGATTTCTTGTTTAACAAGAAATCCATTTACCGTTCTGCATTTCTTCCAGCTGTCTGTAGTACAGTGACTTGCAAGAAAGGATTGTTAAGGTTTGATTTAGAGCAAAGCCAGGGGCTGAAGTACATCCACTTTATAAGAGGTATTTCTATTAGCTTTGAGAAGACCTCTGCAATGTTTCCATGCCCACCCAGATCTGTTAGATCCTGCTTAAAGGCTCTCAAGCAAAATCCCAAGCTCTGATTCCCTCTTGTGTTCTGCCTTCCAAGCCGTGCAAGAGGAAACATTAGGTGCAAGAGGGAAAATGAGAGACAAGAGAGAGCAGGTGGTACAGGGCTCAGCAGCAAATTAGCCATAACTTGTGGAGAAAAATGGAGCTAGAAGTAATTAATTCCATATATTGAAGAAGACTATTCCTTCCACTAATCACAGCTGCTCAGGTCTCACTACAGATAAGAAAAGAAGGATGACTGGCAGATATTTGTAATGCCATGAAAAAGTACACCTGGTTTACAATTTAAATGGTCTGTGTTAAAGGCTAAAGCCATCTAAATTTCAGCTTTAGGGAATCATTAACTTTTACTCCTTAGAAAATACATTAATGTATAATAATATATATAATATATCCCTTGTTAGAGGTCTTGGGGACTGACTCTGGATTTGATTATCAATGCAAGGCTGTACCACATCCATGGCCACTTTCTTTTCCTTTTTCTACTCTTTGTGCTCTGCAACTAAATTGTGACAAAATAAAACTATTTATTTCACTAATTTTTTGTCCATCACAATGGTTACAACAGTTGTTAAATCAGAGATGGAAACATGGGGGCTATAGAGAACAGTTTTCTCTGTTACATCACTTAAATAAGGAGCAGTTCTGCTGTCTGTTTATGATGGCAGCAGAGACACGAAGTTTTTATTCACATACAGGATCGGTAGAATCCCTTTCCCTCAGTGCTGTGTCCTCACCAGAGCTCACCTCAGTTGTCTGAAGCAGGGCTGGAAGCAAAGGATGCACTTTGAAAGGATTCCCCTTACAGCACTAAAGAAATCATCCTGCTGATGAGTAAGCAGTGGCGAAATGTACATTTTTTTGGAGTATCTAGACCAAGTTTGGGTGTCCCCTGAGAGAACAGGGGAAGGAGAGCAGCTCCTCATTCAATTGTGAGTTTATGGACTGTGAGCACGGAACGGTGTGCCTCGTATTCCGAAGGGGTGGGATTACGCAGCGATCGTTTTCAGTCCTTGAGGCTCTTAAAAATCAGTGGAAGCTGAACACCCTCAGTACCAAGGGAGCATTTCACCTAAGAGCGAGTGAGAGAAAAGTGAGGTCATTCAGAGTCACGGGGCTCACCAAGAGGCCGCCAGACAAAATCCCCAATTTTTATGGAAAAATGAGCGTGTGTGTTTGCGCTGACTGTTTATGTGGAAATCCTTCGCCTCGGACTGAATGTTTCTCTTGGAGCCCCTCGACCCCTGGAGGCAGCCTCTGAGAAACAAGGTTGGAAGGGATGCATCCATTCGGCCTGATAAAGCCCGTTTGAGTCAGATGTTTGGATTTGTCACTCCCCTCTCTTACATAAAGTCTGGGCTCAGCTGCTCGCCGGGGTTTGCTGGCCAGGCTGGGGAGGTTGGTTCTGCTGGGCCCCCTTTCCTGCCCCGCCTGTCCTGCGGGGGATCTGGTGCTCTGGCCCGTGTGGTGTTCAGGGCTGTAAAGCGCTCGGGGTAAGTGCAGCAGGCTCCAGATCTCTGGGGGCTGTGCAGGGAATGAGCTGGAACCCAAGAGGCAGCTGCAAGGAAAATGGATAATGTCTCCAGCTTCCCACAAGGCGGAAGACGCTGAAGTTTAATGACGAAATACGCAATAACTTTGTAGACCAAGCCCAACAGGGAAAACAATGAAATTAATAATTTCAAACTTTGCTGGGAACTGGAGTGGCCCAGCAGAGTTTTAGCTTGCTTTTCTGTTTTTTTTAATATATTTTTCTTTTTACTAGCTCATGTAATATAATACAATAAGCTCTTCCACCAAAGGCAGGGTACCAGTTTTATCCAAAAAATAGCCTAGGTGTTACCAAAAAAAGAAGCAACAGTGTAATAATACATGAAAACTTGACACTACTAAATATGATGGAATTTTCATCCATTTTGTATATTGTATATTTTTATCTCTTTCATCAGGTTTTCTTGTGGTATTCTCCACCCTCTTCAAAAATCTTGCTGTGCTTAACCTGTCTCAAGGAAGGTGTTTTTCCACTTAGGTTTTTTTTAAGTACAGAACTCTGTTGCAGTTCTGACTGTTCTTCAGGAGAAATATATTCATTTAGCCCAGCCTTTTTGGAAAACAACTGATGTAGCTTCCATAAGTGACCCAGCTAACCCCAGCATCAGCCAGACATATATTTCAAAACCATAAATTATATTTAAACACTAGATTATTTCATGTGCTGGAAAATGTTGGTACTTATTTTCTTTCCTTTCTCTGAGTCTTTTGGAGTGTATTTGAGCATGAAAGCTGAAATTGTAATATTTTCAAAAAGCCTTATTCTAATCTTTGCCCACCAGAAAGGGGGGTTTTCAAACAGCATTGGACATGGCAGCGTTGTCAGCCAAGGTGATGGGTGACATGGCAACTGCCACGACTTGTCTAATTAAAAGGTATTTTACTTGCTCTGCTCACATCTTTGGGATTTAGCATGACTGAGGTTGGCTTTGGGAACCAGTCCCTCCTTGCCTGCACAATGGAGAGGCACACAGGACCTCACAGAGCTGAGTGCAGTGACAGCGTGGCACAGGGCAGGGATAAATCCCTCCTGTTTATGTCTGACCATTAAACCTGAGCCTAAGGTTATGCGCACCACGAGATTTACCTCATTTCCTCTGCTGAGAGGATACAGTTGTGGAGGTTTGTCTGGTTGTTTTTTAAGCTTTAGCCTTCATGTGGGTGGTTTGTAGGGTCAGCTGAGGCAGCGGGTAGTCACCTGGATGACAATTTCCATGTGGGTTCTGCTGCTTCTCTGCACAAGAGAGAAGCCCCCAACAATTTAGGGAGGGGAGGGATGCAGCAGGAGCCAAGGCCATGGCAGTGATCTGTACAGCTCAACAGCTGCTTTCACCCCTTCCCTCTCTCATCTACTGTGATAACAACTTATGGCTACCTATGCTGGGCATTAGCTTCAATTATCAAATTAGTTATCGAAGTAATTCAATTCAGCTAAAGGGTGAAGTGAGACTTAGCCTTCACTCCCTTTTAATCCTGCAAGATACCAAGCTCTCTGCCAGCTGCCTGACAAATCAGGCCAGCAGGTCCATCCCAGCCTGGTGCTAATTTTGCACATATGCAGGAGGGTGCTCGTGCACAGAAACTGCACAGCTCTCCCTGGCTCTGCCCAGAACCACCCAGAGAGGCTGAGACAGTGCAGCCTCAGCATTGTAATAGCTCTGCGTGCTGTTAGACCTCATCACGTTGTTATACTCAGGAGAAGGCAACTTTAATTTTCATATTGAATAGTAATGCTCTAAGCTCCACATATTGCTTTGAATCAAAGCAGCCCAAACTTGAAAGCATTTATAAAGTGGAAACAGGTGTAGTCAGCTGTTTAAATACTTTGCAAGTTGTTTGACACATTACCACAGCAGTTTGGTTCACATTTGAAAGTTAGGCATTTGCATAAGCAGAGTGAGATCATAAATCATTTTGGACAGCGTATTATTATTGTGTTAGTTCCTGGGGATTGATGGAAACAAGTAGCTGGAACAAAGCAATGAGAGCCTGTTCTGAACATATATATATACATGTTTATGATTAGCATTAAAGCAAAGAAAGTAATAGAAAATAATTTTTCATAAATAATAAAAATCACAGGAGTTTTTTTTTATTCAGCTGCATTGTTTCTGTGCCTCCTTTTAGTGAGCCTGGAGTGGCTGAGTGGAAGTAGCTCAAATGGCTGTTAAAATAAAATGTCAATCGGGCACCTAAATTCCATGTAGAGGGGAGCTCAGGCATTGTACTTTCAGGATGGAACTCCAGACGCTTCAGAGCACTCCAGGTCGTGTGCTATCTGCTATTCCTTATTGTCTTTTGAATAATTGCTGCATGCCATGACCCGTGATCTTTGTTTCCCTAGAAGTTCATACTACTCCATATTTTATGACATGCTGCAAAATGGATGAAAATATTAATCTTCTGAAAAATAAGTTAATTTAACAGAGGAAGAAGGGAGAGAGCCAAGCACTATGCTACACTTGCTTGATGAATGTTCTATATTTCATCTTCATGCACTGGAGCCAAGAGAGGAACTCGTGTCTGTGCATAAACATATGGTGGCTTTGTTTTGAGGCAGATTTGTGACAGCAGTGAGTGAGTGACTTCCCAGGCTCTGACAGTTGTCATATTCCTGGGTAGGAGAGCTGCCAAAGAGCATGAATATTAACACAGTCATTCAAATTCCCTGCAACCCCAGAGCACTGGATTCACAAACTGCTTCTCCTAAGAAGTTGAGTGTTACTACATTTGTTTGCTCAGGGGGGATCTGTTCATTTGTTTGGGGCTTTTTGCTTGTTATTTTTACACTTTTTTGGAAGTCTTTATTTTGGAGCCAACATATACAATAGAAATTGATTGCCTTTGATCCAGAGCAGTCAAAGACACTGGATTTCTGCAAGTGCAGTCTCTTTCTGGGGAATGGATCTGTTTGTGTTGTTTGATGACGGGAAGTGACTGGTGTGCTTCCTCAATAGACAATAAATATGGGACGCTGTGAAACGGAAAGCAAAAGGAGCATCATCTCTGTCTTCCCCTTGATAAAGGCCATCTGACAGATCCACTCTTTCTTCCTAAAAGTAGGCAAGAAAGGGAAAATAATGAAGAAAACAGTCATGAACAACAAATTCATGCTAAGGAGTTTATGGAGAAGGGGAAATGTAGATAAGGGACTAGAAAGACTGTGCTGTGCTGAGAAACATTTATTCAAACACATTAAAGGAAAAGCAGAATGTTTTATTATTAAACAATTTGTGTTTTGTAGCCAATAAAACAATCAAGCAATTGAGATCAGATCTAAAAAAATCCAACTCCTCCATTTCTTGAAAACCATCAAAAATTTTCAAAGGAAAACACCATGAGGATCAGTACAGCTTTATTATACTGAAAAGGAAGAGAGGAAAGGGCACACAGATAAAAATTTGTCTTTCTGTGCTCAACTGAGTTCCCCACTTGATGTTGGCAGTGCCAAGAGCCACCAGCCAAACACAGCAGCTCCAACTTGATTATTACTCTTAAACTTTCTAGCTAGATTTCAAAATAGAGGATTTCCCTTGAAAGTGGTGAGTAAAACAAAGAAAACCAACTCAACAGTTAACTCTTATATGTGTAAACTATTTATAAATATTATTTGCTGACATTTTGATGCTGTCTACCCCAATTCCAGTTCTTTTCCACAGGACTTGACAATTGGATGTGAGGGGAAAAATTCTCTGTTTCTAATCTCCATGCATTGAATCTTATTTAAATGCAAATAGTAACCTTAAATTCTTTCTCCCAATTTAGTTTTGCAACACGAGAACACCAAAAGGTCTAACTGAAGTGATTTCTTTCTATCAGTCTGGCATTTGTAGAACCAGATCCAAATCAAGTGTGTAATAAATAATAAATTGAACATTTTTCTATAGTATAAATATCATTGAACATATAAATTAGCAAGCTGGTAGAGAAGCCAAACGTGATAGCAAAAGATGGCAAAAAGCTCTGTTGCCATATTTCAGATTATTTTGCTCCCACTGTGATGAGATTATTATAACCCAAAGCTGACAACGAAGCTGTCCAAGGAAAGCACAAAACGATTGTGTTTTGTGTTATAAAAATAAGTAGATGCTGAGTCAAAACTAGAAGGAGCAGTCAGTGACCACGTTTTAATTTCTGGATGTACTTCCACAAACTCTTCAAGCCCTTGATGAATTTAGAAAGCAGCCAACTGTTAATACCTAATCTTACAGGGAGAAAGTGCACTGTGGAAAACAAAACAAAAATATAAGTCTCATTTTTGATACAGCAAACCACTCGAGCACGTGCTCCATCTCATAATCTGGTTAGCAAAGCATTGAGGCATTTATTTCAGTGTTCCCTATAGTACTACTTAAAAATTAATTCAACAAGCTATTGAGCAATCTTGCTTCATCCAGTAAAACACTCAAGCATGGGCAAAGTGAAAATCTGTTACAGACTTTTATTGTCCCAGTAATTTTTCCCAGTCCATTTTTATGCATCAATTTTCTCTTCCTTTGGCATCAGGGGATGAATTTTCTTCTGTATTATGTACAAACTTTATCCTGAAATATGGAGTTAAGTGATCACAAAGAATCACATGTGAATGAGGAATAGCAGCAGAAGTGATGAAGTTTTAATTTCAGGTGAAATTCGGACTGATATTCAGACTAACATGAGATCAACTCTGCAGTTCATCGTTTTCTTCTTAAAGCAGCCATGTAAAGAAAATTGCTCTTGTTTCCAGTTTCTGGAGTAGTTTTCCTTTTTCAATAGTGCATATTTTTGATAAACTGTCTGTTTTTTCTGATGGAGATTTGGGGTTGAATATAGGGACAGACATTAAATTATTGAAGTGCTTTTGATAGCACTGGATGCCTCAAAATTTTATTGTCGCTAAACAAAATTAACATTGGTGAATGAAAATTTGCTTCCTCTTATCAGGATGTTTTAGAGGCCAAAAACATGAATAGGAACAAAAAAGGATTAGGCAAACCCACAAAGGTGTCATGAGCTATTAAACACAATGGTTCACCAGTTCATTGAGCTGAATTCCTAATTGGCTCTTCAAGAATGAGATAAGGAACACTACACCTGCTTTGATTCTTCAATATTTCCCCTAATTATTTGCTGATGACCATCATGACAGGCAAGATAAGGGGTTCTGTGCTGCATCTCTTCTTGTGACTCTACAGCTGATACACCCTGATGTCTTCACAGACAAACCTGGCAGATCTCACTAATGGAAAAGCAATTTATTTTCTTCCCACTTGTGATTGTGGAGAAATCATTTGCCAGAGGTAAGATGAAGGAGAAGTGTGCTTGAAAAATCCAGAGAAGACATAAAGACACATGCTCTAGAGCATGTTCTGCCCCTGCTCTTCTCATCCAAAATATTTTACTTAAACTTCTGCATCTACTACCTTCGATTTTCTCAGCCAGTTCCCCAAACTGGATTGCTGCTCCAATAGAGTTGTAACTCCACATGTGACACCTGAAAGGGCAAATGTGCAAGCCAGTCTGTTATTTCTTCTGAAGGAAACTCTCCTGTATTTGCATATAGGCCAATACAGTCCTTATTTTAATTGATCATTTCCCAAACAATTAAACAAAATAGAGATCCAGAAAAAAAAAAAATAGAAAGTCTGGTTTAGATGTTTCTTCCTCTTAGCCAAAGGCCAAATGTGTTTGTGGTCTTGGGGCCACAGATAAGTCCTAAGAAGCATTATTGATGACTGTGAATTTCATATTAGAAAATAACTTCCAGTTTTCTTTCTAAACAAAAGGAGAATGCATGGGATCCTTCTTCTGGAGCCACACCCAGCCAACACCGTCATTAATCTCTTATTTTGACCATTGAAAAAAATTACCTTTTTTTTCCCTACAAATCTATTTCACAGTGAAACAAATAGATTCAGCTGAAACCTTTCAGTTTTTCATTTGCAATGTGGATACTGGGAGTCTGTGATTTGATTCAAGTTGCCTGTGTTGACTGACCCTTACACAGACAGTGATTACAATCACCAGGCACTAACTCTTTGGCAATTATTCCTCATGCTGTGTGAGCTGAGTTGTCATCTGAGACAGAATATCTACAAACTTTCTAGTGAAGGTTCTGCTTTCCACCACAGCCATCAGGCAGGTCATGAGCATGAAGAGCAACACTGATTTGAGAGGTTGCAGGCACTCTACATCGAGAGTTTAAACACTCGGGGATCTGATGGAAAAAATAGGTCTTTAAGCAACTTAAATTTGGTTGACCCTCTACAAAGGACTGTCTTGCTATCACAAAAGTTATCTGCAGTGCTGTGAGGGCCAGAGAAGGAGAAGGTAGGTCTCCTATAATCATCTCTAGTTTGTGGGAAGAGTTTTCACTGTTCCTTTGAGAAGTTCAATTATGCGAAGATTACAGAAGTAGCTGCTGGATTTATTCTCAAGTGTCTTTGGTAATAATTCAAGGAGGGATGAGTGAAAAAATAATTTGAAGTCTGACATTAATCTTTGCATTTGTAGGAGAGCAATTGTTAGAAAATTCCCTACTGGTTTATTTTCCCAGTTCGATTCAGAACAGTTTTGAACAGGAGGTTATTCAGCACAGGGTTAGTACCTTTTTCTGTACAGCTGGCAAAAAATATTGCTGTCAAGAGTCAATTTAGGTTGGTAAATATTTTTCTCCTGCAGTGTTCCAGTATGTTTTTAAAATAGAGCAGGCTGAAAAGCTGATCTTGGAAAAAGAGCTACTCCACTATGTTTGATTAACATCACTTGGTTGATGGATCAAAACCAGAATCTGAAATCAAACTCTTTTTTTTTCTTTAATACAGTGAAGCTAAGAGTTAAGTCTGTTTATAATGTTTTTTGACTTTAAAATGAGAATGTTTTATCGCATCTGTGTTTGCTGAAAGCCTCACGAGAGAAACTCGGTTTACATGAAGTTTATTCAGATCAAGATCATCAAATTCTGTATGGCCTGATCTCATCAGAACTATCTTATTTTAGGTTACTGTCTCTGTGACAACAGCATTCAGATCTATGCATCTGACCCAAAACTCAACTATATCCTTAGGCACTCTTGGATTGTAAGCATTAAACCTTTCCTAACTGCAAATTATATTTCCTTCATTAATTTCTAGAATTTCCCAAGTTATCAATTACACAAAGCCAAACGTTCAATATTGAAAAAGCCCAGTAGATTTGGATTTTAATTTCTCTTAGCTCTTTGTCATTGTTCAGAGATAGTGCATGTGATTTACAGAAACTTAAAAATCCCAGGAAAGTCTCAGCATATTGGGAATCACTCTTCCACAATTTGCATGAAAGGCAAGGTGGGCACTTTGTGAAGGCAAGGCTGAAACAAATGTGTGCTTTACTCTGACTGAGAGAATCAGCAACAACTCAGGTTCATACAACAAGTGTATTTGTCCCTGGTTTTCCAGGTTAGACGAGTTTGTGCTAGCTGGGATGAAAATGTTCCTTTAGTTCAGCTGCTTTTAATGTTATGCAGTTGCCCTACTGTGGTGTTCAGCAATGGGGAAAACCAGACTTGTATTTCCAATTACAAAACACGAGGCAAAAGGGCAGGCACACACAAAGCCTGGCTAGGACACACAGCAGAATATCACATGCCTTGTTCTTAAACCCTTGCTCCGAACAAGGGTTCCCATCAGAACCGAGATCTCTTTGAAGGCTTGGAAAATTTCCTGTTAGGTTTGATGAAAAACAGAGCTTTGCACGAGTTATTTTCACAAGCAGAGCACAGGGCACAAGTCAAATTATTGGGCTCCCCTGGGGATGCTGAGACAATTGCATTGCTGGATTCAGGGTGTCCTGAAGCGTGCAGGGAGGGCTCAGGCTGTGTTTGCTGATGTCATTGTCTTGTCCTCATGGAGCTTTTGGCTTTTCCCTCTGGAGATTAAGTGAGGGGGAGAATAATAAATCTCAATATCTTTGCTACTTGACGTTTGAGCAGAAAAATTGAAACAGAAAGGCAGAATTATCGCTACCTTTGTCTCAGAAAAATGTTTGAACTCCACTTAGCTCTTACAGAGGGTGTGAATTCGTGTGGTGGCCTTTTGGTAGCTTCAGCCTCTGGATCAGGACTTTTTTGGTATTGGAAAGGTGTTCTTGGCCTATTACAAGAGGCACAAGATCACTGCTTTGTACCTGTGTGGCTGAATGAAAACAAAGGCTGCACACTGTCTGTCAGGATGCTCTGCCTTAACATTTTCCACTTTTTTTCTGGTGAGTAACTGGTTTTAATTATTCTTTCTTTGGGATGCAGTGTGCTTAGCACAAGTGGTTTCCATTAGAAGGCATTTTACCAGGAGTGCCCACACAGGTGCTTTTTAATAACATATAAGGGATCTTTGCAGAGAACTCTGCAGACCTTCAAACTTGCCAGAGCATTCTGACAACAAATACTGGGAATCTAAATAAAAGGTTTTGTTTTATGAGGGAAAAAGAAGGGACTTATTCTGGAGTCTTGAGGAAAGTTCAGCTGTCCATTTCCATGGTTTTATCTGGGTATGGAGGGGTCAAGTTTGCTTTTTACCCAGTCCTTGCAACCAGTTCTATACAAGTAACCAGCAATATTTGCGCAATCCTTTCTATATGTTTTAATAAATATTATTCTCGTGGTGAAATGACACAGAACAGCCTCTGATCTACTCATGCTAAGCAACATTTTACTTGACAAATAGTCCTACTGAGCTGTGAGGGAAAAAGTTGATTGAATACTGCGTTTGGAATCTGACCATAAATAAATGTTGACTTTTTTTTTTTTTTTTTTAATGCTTCTAATTTCTTATCTCTGAAGTTTCCTGAGGTAGATTCAAGATGTCCAGAATTAAGATCATTGCTCCTCAGTGTAAATTAAAAGCAAAATTAATTATGCCTGAATTTATTTCCCACAACTTTAATGCTTTCAAGATGGTGTGCTCCACCTCACCCTGAGCTTCACCAAAGTCAGTGGAATCAGGCCAGTGGTAAATATTGTCTAAGACTCCAAGAGAGAAACTTCCTGCACAGAAGATGACTGTTGCAGTTTTTAATTTAAGCTGCAGTTTTTCAAGACAGAGAGATATTTAGAGAGTCAAAGGCACATCTGGGAATATTTTATGAACTGTAGTACTCTCCCAATGAAAATGTAAAGCTTGTCTTACGTTATATCCAAAATTTAATCTTAATTAGGGTTTGCATTCCCTGCATGCAGCTATACTTTATGTTTGTTTTGACATCAGAGACATGCCATTAATTAAATGTCAGAAAAAGTAAAGGTGGCAGAGAAAGAGAGTGACATAAAATATGTACATATGAAAATATGTATATGTATGTGTGTGCATGTGAAGCTAAACAGTTTATTTTGCTTTAAGAGTCAGCATCGAGGTTGTTCTTGAGGTTTTTTTCCTTCCTAGACTTCACTGGGGAAAAATTACCTTGGGAGTTTAGTGGAAGGGTAAATGAGATGAACTGATGAGAATATTTTTTTATGCTCAGCCTCTGCTAACCAACTTTTCAGTTTTCATTCTGGAGGCGCACTCTGATCACTCCTTCTGTTTGTAGAATAAGGCCTACTGGGATGTCTTCGTGCTTGTTTGGTTTCAGGGTTTTTTCCCCCCAGTTTTTGTTTATTTATTTATTATTATTAGCTTCAGTCATCCTGTCAGAAACATAAGAACAAGATGCAGCAGATGTGACTTGAGTTCTCTTCTGTTTTGAGAGAAGTGTGGTCTGAAGCTCACAGATACAACCACTCCAGCTTCTCAGCTACAGCTAAATCCGAGCTAGAAATCAGAAACAGGAGCAATAATTGGCTGTTTTTAACCATACACTGAATATGGTTTATAAAAATGATGTGACAGTGTGGGGCACAACAGTAATCCACTCTGCAAATGTTTATCAAATTCTTGGTGATGTCCTCACTTCCTTCAGTAAAATGCTCGCTGCGCACTGAAGCCCAGGTGGAAATTGTGTGTGTTAGGTCTGAAGGCTCTCCTAGATCCCTCCTGTCCTTTACAGGGGGGACTGAGCACAGCAAGGATCACGGAGAGGGAGCCAAACCCATTTGCTGAGTCCTGAGCCAGAAGACAATCGGTCCTCTGGAGTTTCTCACACTTTTCCATGTATGACTTCTTGTTTATCCTTTTATTGCCAATATATTGGCCCAAGTAATGTCCCAGCGTGTGAAGAGTATTATTTTCCATGTCCTCTGGCATTATACACTCCTCTGACAGAAAATCTGCCCCTCCTCCCAACTACATAGAGATATACTTGTTTTCTTATACCAGCTTGCAGATCAGAGGGAGTAATAATTCCCTCTTGGAGAGGGAAAACAGTATCCCACTTGTCCCATCATGTTATCATCTGCTGAGTTATTTAATACTCCACACATTTATTTTATGCCATTAATCACTAGATCTGGATGACACACAGATTTTTAAGGTAGGGAAAACATCCTGCCAGAGCCAAGCCACAGGCTTTTTATGGAAGGTGTTTCTGCCTGTGTCTGTATCCTGAGAAGGGAGATGGGTGAGTTCACTGCAGTGTATCAAATAACCTCATCTCTAGAATGCAAAAATCACAACAGACATCTTATTCAGCACCAGATAAAATCTGAGTGAAAAATTAAATTTAGGAACGGGGTCCTGTTCCAAGCCCTTCTGGAGACTGTTCCTGGATACCTGAGGAGCTGCTTCCCTCTACAGGAGCGTGCCTGACCATGACAGCTGTGGAATAATGGAAAGATTGGAGGAATCATTTTTTTTAAGCACTTCAAAGGAAGAATACATGTCACACTCAAATTATATTGGTCTTTTGCAATTCTCTTGTGTCATTTGGATGGCTGTCCTAGAGGAAATCTCAGTGTAAAAATGTGTGCTACTCCTTTGAGGAACCTGTTTGCAGTTTTCAGAACTTGTCCTGTCGAAGAAAATTTGCTCAGCCCCTCGCGCTCTCTCCCTCGCCTGTAGGTGGAATGAAACTGTAAGAGGATTGTATTAAGAACAGGATATGAAGTGCTCTTAGGAAAGAACGGGATCTTCAGCTTAAAAATGGGGATAATCTTGATGTCATTGGGGTCTGCAATAAGCTTTTCTGCCTGTAAACATCACAGTGCTTCATAGTGCTCATTACATACAGTAATGAGGCCAGTAAAAGAGCTGGATGTAGAAAACAACTTGGGATTAAATGACTGATGGTCAACTCTTGCTTAGCTGGAATTTCACAAATTAGTAAATAGCAGAGTACCCTTTTGAGAAAGGCAAACTTTAGCAGGTTAAATGATGTGAGGTTTAGGTCAATATGTGACATTCTGATACTGGATGAGCCAGAATGTCTTTAATTACCCCAGTGTTGTGACCCACACGGGATTGTGGGGCTGCAAGAAGAATTTTATCTCCAAAATCTTAAATCCAAAATCAATATATGTAAAGTAAAAGTAAGAGTTGCTGAAGTCTGACTCAGAATTTGAATATTTAAAAAGGTAAGAAAAGGCTTTTCACTTTTATAAATAAACAAATAGGAGGAGATACTTTTAAGCACCAGTGTCTTCATGGGTGTTGCTTTAGATGTGGTAGTAAAAAAAAAATCCCCAAAGGAAACAAAAAACCCCACAACATTTTGTCTTGACTTTCCCCCACTCCCAAAATAGAAAAGAGATAGCTATATTTAAAATTGAGAAAGAAAAATGACCCATGTATTTATATATATCTATAGTATTGAAGGATCAAAAAAAATAATATTGAAGTAACCATGAAACACATTGGAATAAATAGAAAATGTCTTTTATTACAGCACAGCTGTAGATCAAACTAGATTAGTCACTTTGATAAATTCATACAGACAAATATCCTTTGTCTAGCACAGTGCATCAGCCTGATGTTCATAAGTTTCAGTCATGAAAATGAGAAAAAAATTGGAGAAGGCACGTTTAATAGGAGACTTGCAAGATTTTAATGTAAATGAACCATAAACAGATGATATAATGACAGGCACTGATGAAAAGTGGATCACAGTGCAGATTAGAGGCGAACTCTGGATTAATTTTGGGATGAATCTTGTTTGCTGTTTTGACAGGAGCTATTCTGGCTGTCTATTATTTCATTTGCTCTAAAACCATGAGGGAAAAGCCTCTGTAGGGTGAAAGATCAAGGCAAAAAAAAAGGATAGACGAAAACTGTCCATAATTATATTTTGACTGAAAACTATAAAAACAGTGAAATAATGCAGTACCTTCCAATAGAAGTACTGAGACCAAACCAGAGATATATTACTGCTAAAATAAATCAATGTCTGCATCAATAGAATTGATGATGTTTTAATCTCTAATTGATTTTAATGAAGGACAGAGATTTTTTTTTAGATATAAAGAGACTGAAAGAAGAATTTATGCGGTATGCAATGAAGGCAATGCAGGGCCATGTTTGAAACAGCAAGGGTACAGAAAAATATCAAATATTCAATCCTCAAAGACACCTCTGGCCTTTGTAATCATATGGGTGGTATCCTATTAGAGGAGAAAATTGAGTATATAATTAGAGACTGTATAATAATGAAAATACTGGTGGAGCTGAGTCAACATTTCAAAGGGCAGCTGTAATTCAGATATTTTTCTTTTATTTTTAATGCTGTAATAGTAGGTTTGGTGTATTTTTTTTTTTTAACATAGCTGTATGTGTAATTTCTATCTGCTTTAACACAGAACACCCAGCAGCGCTTTGATAAAACACTAAATAATTATTTCAGGTTGAAAGTGTTAATTCTAGGATTATCCATCCAAAACAGGAGAAGAGATATAAATTCCACCATTCTTTTTTTTTTTTTTTTTTTTTTTTTTTTTTCAATTTCTTTTTTTCCCCAACCTGGCAAATATTAGCTTTCTAAGTCAAGAATCACCCAGCAAGTTTCCAAGCATTCCTCAATCTGTCCACACTCACCGAGTTCCAGGAAACAGAAAGGCTGATACAGCTGCTTGTAGCATTTGGAAAATGTTGAAATCTCTTTCAGTAGCAAAAAAAGGATCTTGGACCATAAGTTTTCCATAGAAAAAAAATGCTATCAGTGCAGAAGTTTAAACTCCCTTTACAGGCCAAAATGGCAGAAAAAAGTTTTAGATCCTTTAGAAGGACATAGAAAACATCCAATTCTATATAAATTTTAAAAATGCATGCTCTAGTGGTACAGATGTTAAAGAAAGATGTTGAACAAGAGCTAGGCGAGAAATGCTCTGCAATAAAAGGATTAACATTAATTTCTGTCATTTATCCTAGTAGAGATTTTTATGATTATGAAGCCTGTTGCTGGCAGAAACTGCTGCAGCAAAGTCAGCTTCAGTAAATTTCAAATAGGGAAAATAATCAGTAAGTGCTTGTCCCCCATTAAGCCACTAAAAATAAATTAGAGAAAATATGAACTTCAGAATTCATAATCTCAATGCATCTCTCATATTTTCTCTTATATGTGGTGATTGTTATTGTGGGGTTGTTTCATTTTTTCAATTCTGCTCTCAAAAAAATTTCCTGCAGACATGGAAATTATCTGCAGATTACAGCCACCAGTTATCCTATTGGATTTCCAAATTGTCACTTAACCACCCTAATTCCACTTGGTCTTTAAAAGCTGCGCACAATCTCCTCTGACAGTCACTCCCCAAGAGATGTCTCGCAATTAAAAACAGAAGAAAACTGCACCTTTCAGTTAAAAATTTGAATTTATGTTGTTTTCTTGTTGGGAAGCCAGCAAAACAAACAAATCTCAGAAGGGAGCTCTTCATACGTGCTGGAAATAATTGAAATCAGGCTGTGGCTACTACAGAAACAGAAATGTTCTTTATTTGATGAATGACAACTTCACAAAATCATCAGCTTCTCAGTAACTCTCCAAGGGACGTAATTTTATGCTGAAATCCGTACAACAGTAACAAACAAACAGTTTTGTGTTCCTTGCTTGGTCTCCCAGCTGTCCCAAGGGTTTGTACATCATAAAAATTAATTTAGCAATGCCTCCTCTGTTTTGCCACAAATTACATTTTTATTGCATTGTGAGCTTGGCTCACAACTCTCCTAATTAAAAAGGGGGGAAAAGAGCATTCCTAATTTTTCAGTTTTAATCCCAACATAGGTCCACTAGCCCAGACCATAAGGAAACATTTGTTTCCTGTCAGAAGTGATGTTCTCAAAGATAACAAGGAAAATGCCTTACTTCAACTAAAGAAAACCTGATAAGTTCAAGATTTCTTTTCTGGGGCAGGCTCTTTCATTTTCATTTTCACCTTGCATGCTCTTAACTGATATAAGATCCCTTGCTTGAGCCCCTAGATATTAGTTTTACCTGAATTGAGATATTTGTTTGCCAGACACCCAGAAATGGTGCCTGGAAGGTCTCCCTAAATTTCAAGGTTGACTTTGCCACATGCAAGAGTCAAAAATGTGCAAATGGTTATCTAGGAGCCCAGTGCAAAGTAGGTCCTTGAAAGAGTTCCAATTGAAATATAATTACCCTGTGGTAATTAAGAAGTAGATTCTTGCATGAGGGCAAGACTGAGCTAAATATTTTTATTTAGTTTGAGATTTCTGAGGAAAAGCAAACAGGATTCAAAGGTTATCATGAGGAGAAATTTTTTTTCATAAATGCTTGGAAACTGTTAAACAAAAACGCTGGAGCATCATGATATTGCATCTACTTCCCTAAATTATCTACAAAACTAGGTGAGCCTTGGAGGCCCCAGGTCCAGAGATGGATAGGAGAAAGGAGACAAAATGTTTGTAAAAGGTATTAAATACATGATAAAGTGTTTTTAAAAGGTATTCAATATGGAGTAATTCACACAAGCTGGGAATTCCGTAAGAAGGTGGACTTGTCACAGGAATGGGACGTTTTCCATACGAATTTTCTTTGCTAAAGAAGTTGGCTCATGGATTTCAGATCTAAAGGTGCAGTTTGCTGACTCTTAAACTGTGTCAGGACTTGAGATGTCCTGTTCTGAGAGGCTAGAGC
Source organism: Oreocharis arfaki (assembly GCA_013398015.1). Taxonomy (NCBI): domain Eukaryota; kingdom Metazoa; phylum Chordata; class Aves; order Passeriformes; family Paramythiidae; genus Oreocharis; species Oreocharis arfaki. Next base: position 426,440 of record VZRR01002319.1, read on the forward strand.
TGCAAACATCCCTCTTCATAAAAATCCTCCAGAATCATGAGTGCAATTTAAAAGAGTAGATCTAAACCTAATTTAAAAGGTAGAGTTGGGATAGGGGAGACAATTACTTTAAGTGTTGTTGTCATTGGATTAAAAAAAAAAAAAAATAGGTGAGGAGAAAAAGGCACAAAAGGGCCCAAAGCATAAATCATGCACTCAGCTACCCTGATGGCAAGCTTAGAGATAAGAGATAAGCAAGCCAGAACCAGTTTGTATTTTCCCATCAAGGTTTTGGTCTCTTCTGACCCACTCCCATCACTGCAGATTAATTAATAGGAAGGAATTCTTTACTGTGAGGGTGCTGAGGCTCTGGAACAGAAGCTGTGGATGTCCCATCCCTGGAAGTGTTCAAGACCAGATGGGATTGGGCTTGGAGCAACCTGGTCTAGAGGAAAGTGTCCCTGCCTGTGATGGTGACGTTGGAACTAAATCTTGAAAGTCCATTCCAACCCATATAATTTAGGATTTTATCTATTCTCCTGATGAGGATGCTAATAAAGCTTCTATCTATCTATTTAAATTAAATTTACTACTATATTATGCACCTTTGGCATTGCCTTTAGGTTCCCTGTATCCTTGGCACAGCTTGATGGAGCTGTCTGGTGGATGCGAAAAGCACAGAAGAAATACTCAGCTTAAAACAAACCATACAGCAGAAGAAACTTAACATGATTTAGTCGTGGGATAAGCCTTGGCTGAAGCTCACAATGTGTTCTTAAGCCTTATAACCAGAGGAATTTTAGGTTACAGACAGAAAAGTTTATGAATATCATTTGCTATCAAAAGGGCTTAGTAAAAACATCTTTAGTTCATCAGAAACAGAAAAAATACATGGTTGAACTTTTTTTTTTCCCTAAAAATCAAAATTGAAAAAAGAAATCGGCTTGGGGGGAGTTTTTTCTCTGCTTCTTGCTTTTCAGCGCATCCAGAAACTGCAGGGCAAGAAGAGTCACACAGTTTCTGGTACATTTTGCTGTTTCCAAATTCCTTTCTTCTTCCACCTTTATTACCCTTCCCTTCTGCCACAAGTACCTTTTAGAAGCCTCTACCCTGTTCCCGTGAGCCTGGTACCTCTGGGCATGGATTTCTAGGGTTATCATGACAGAAAATCACTTTTCTCCTGTAGAGGAAGCCTAGGGAAGATGATGCCTTGCAGGAGCTATGGCACAGAATGCTTTGGTGAGTTTTAGTCAGTGGGCAAGAACTGTCCACCCTGTGAAGGTCTGCAGCCCTTTTAGCTAAGAAAATCCATGAATGTAGTCCTCCAGTGCAGTCATTTGCAAAAATGTTTCTTTTTTCAAAGCTGAAGGGGATGTGGATGAACGAAATGAGTAATTTCATTACTGAAATCCTGAGAGAATCCTGTAATATTTTCCATGTATAGTTAGAAATGTAAACATGTTGGGAAGGGGTTCTGGGGACTGAGGTTAGGAGGTGTGAGGGATATGCTTTAGCCTGTTCATAAATCCGAAAAAGTGAAAAAAAAAAAAAAGCTAAATAAACTAGATACAGGGATAACTGCTTGGTTTGGGATTTTTACTTTAGGGGTTTTTTACTGGTAGCAGAAACTGCTGGTCCATCCAGCCTCCTCCTGGAAGAGCAAGGCAGAACAGCAAACTCTTTCCATCAGGCCACAGATCAGGCAGCAGATGGCAACTTTGGACAGCCTCCGACCAGGCTGGCTCCAATTAGAGATGAGTCCCATCCCCTTCCAAGAGAGCACAATGCTGGGCTGGACTGGGAATTGGATCATGTCTAAACATTGTGTCTGGACTCAGGATGCAGCAGAGTTTTGCTGTACCTGATCCAAGGGCCTGGCTCGAGCCAAGTTCTAATTAGGGCTCATACCTTCACAGAGAAATGCTCCATGTGTTGCCATCAGTAGCTCTGTTACCTATCTCCTCTGCTGAGGGTTTGGGAAAGATAAACTGTCTCCAGGGCACAGCTGGTCTCTGAGGGCTGCCCAAGGCACTTTGTTTTAACACCTGAAAAGCAAAAAAACCACGTTGTCTGATTTGGTAGCTTGTTTTCTTATAACGAGCTGCACTTCAGAGACACTTGTATGAACACTCCTAAAAATGAGAGCAAGGTAACCTCTGCAGCAATCAACAGCTTTCAAGCAGTTGTTTGCAAATCAGGAGCAACTTGCACTTTCCCAACCTAATGTGTAGATGAAAAGAGGCAATAACTTGAAAATGAACTTCAGAACAGCAAGACAAAGCCTAGGAAATAATTTTGAGGGCAGTTGTTAATAACGTGGATGACAAAAACCAGAGGAGCCTCTCTAATTGGTTTTCTGAGTCCCTCGTTCTCAGGCTGGCTGATTGCAGCAGTGCTGCCTAATGTTACTTTCCACTCTGCAATCCCTTGCTGTGCAGGGAAGGGGAGAAAGCGTTGTGGGACTGCAGCAAAGGCAGCCCGTGTTTTCTCCTCCCCGACATTCCCCGTGCTCTTGCCATAATAGCTGAGGTTTATTAAATGGGTCTAGTGTCTGCATCCCGTTGTAGGCAATCCTTCTTCGTGTGACTCCTTGCTGTGGAGCTGGGCTCAGCTGCAAAAGCATCTCAGCACCTCATTCTTTTTAGAGTTCCCCCTGCCAAAGCCCTGCACCAGGAACAGAGGTGAGGTTCTCCCTGGCCGGCAGCGTGGAAAGAGGCACAGAAAGGCTCAGTCTGTGCAATACACTCGTGGCAACGTGAATCTACCCTTATGTAGGTGTGTGCTGCCTCCTTCTCTCTCTTTTTTTTTTTTTTTCCCCTAGAAACTATTGTTTCATAGAAAAAAAGCAGTTTTATTCTGTGCATATGCTCATAATTCATGCTACAAGACACTGAGTTCAGAGGACGTGGACAACTGAAGGTTTAGATTTTCTTATGAGCCTTTGGATTTATTTGTACAAAAGGCAGGTCTCAGATATGCTCTACCAGAGCTGTGCTCCCCAGCCTGCCCTGGGAAGGGGATTCTGTCTGCCCCAGCTCCCTGTGCTGGGGAAATCTGGGTGAAACTAAAGGACAAAACCAAAGCTTCCTCAACCCCTCCACACCCAGAAGGAAGCCAAACCGCATGGGGCTGAGGGTCCTGATTCTCTGCCCATGAGGGCAAAAGGACATCCTCACATTTACTGCAAATTTATGGGTTAATATCTTGAAAGTCTGCCATAGCAAAGGCAGTGCTATACTCCAGGCTGCTTTAGCATGCACATCTTGTTAACACGCCAGCCTAATTCCACTCTTTTGCTTCACAGACAAGCACCACTTTATTAGCCACAAATCCATTATCTTCTCATTTGAAGGGCTCTGAATAGCTTATGGCAACATTCTGCTTTTGTAATACAACAAGTCCTTTCACGTCGGTTAAAAATACTTTGAGAAATGAAAAATAAAAATTCAACAGTGACAGACATTCCAGTCGTGCCTTTCATCCTCCCTCTGTGAGCCAGCAGGTGCAACTTGACATTCTTTAAACAAACCTTCCCCCTGCTTTGTGGCTGAATAAAGGCTTTGACAAATGCTTATCCTTTGATATGATGTGTACTTGACAAAATTCACAGGGAGATCTGAACTGCTGCTTTGAAGCAAATACTTATTAGAACACTGGAGCACTAAAGTGCACTGTGATTTGGCTCGGTTGCTAGTAAAGACATCAAGTAAAATGTGCCCATTATGTCAATTCAAAGCCAAATCTAAACACTGACTTCTGAGAAATCTGAGGAGAATTTGGGGCTGCGCAGCTCTCCTGCCTTACTGCTTATCTAATTTGCATTTCCTTCTCTGTCTGTCAGCTCCCCTCTGCATTTCTAGCCAAGCAGTTGGTGAATCATCTGGAATTCATTAAATATTTTCCATTGCTTTATTTTGCTTTCTACTTTCAAGCCCTGTCCCCCAAAATGCAATGCATTTCCAGCTGGACAGGAAAGGGGATGGAGACCGGTCTCTCTTTCATAGCTTCGGGGTTGTTCCAGATTTGTGCTTGATCTCGGCAGGTATTCCACAGGGAATATTGGTCTAGATTACTTAGAAAGGTGCCATGAAAAGTGGAGGGGCAGTGAGGACAGAAAGACTCAAATTGTTGCCCAGAACAGGTTTGTAGGTGAAATGACATTAATTCATCTCTTTCTGCCCAGAAAAAAAAAAGAAAAATACTTCTAGAATGCCTTTCATCCCTTCTCTCTATTTATGTATTGAAAATTGCTGTGAAATTTCACAGTTCATTGTAAAATCTTCTTTCTTTGTTGCATGTTAGTAACCCCTAGCCTGCTTTTAGCTGTCCGTGCACAGGCAAGCAGCTTCAGACATGATTCCCCAGGTCTAGAGAGCACTCAAAGAATGACTGACCTGCTTCTTCCACAGCAGATGGCAGATAAAGCCATCCTGGTAGAAGATCTCTCTCTGATCCTACCAAGCTGTCTAGTTTAGCAGTGGTATTTCAAGATGCAGCTTCAGAGAGCTCAGGAAATTCAGGTACAAATTTGAAATTTTGTCCAATTTTTAAATACTGATTAAAAGTAACTAGCAGAACAGCCTCCCTGGACGTGTCATTTATTCACTTTACCTTGACATGTTCATGGCAAGCCTTGATAACTTCTTGACATTTTCTGTAGTCTAGCAAGCAGAAAGCTTTTCTCACAGTTTGGACTGAATAAATAAATGCATCAAATATCAGCAAGCTAGTAAGGAGAAAGGTGCTCCAGGTTTTTGTTTCCCCTTCTGTCACAGAAAAAGTGCTTAGAATCCTTGATTTGTTGATGTGTTCAAGAGGGAAATGACATTTATTTCTTTTTCTGAAAACTATCAGGTAAACACAGCGAATTTCATGGTTTGCTTTGAACGCAGAGGTTACATCTTAAATATTACACCTTGCAGCACATGTAAACACAGATATAAACACTCAGAAAAAAATAATCCATTTGCAAGGCTCCCTGCCCTGGCAAATGGTTTCAGAGGACATGGGTGAGGAGTACAGAGCGCTTTCCATTGATGAGGATTGGGCTATGCAGACCCAGCATAGGACTGGCCTCAGGTGTGTTGAGGTCTGCCTGCTCAGCCTCAAGTGGAACTAATTTCAGGAGAGGGTTGTAGGCATCTTCCAGGTAATCCTGCTGCAGAGAGTGCAGTGCAGGCTGAGGTTCACACACAGGGTTTGTTTCTATTTTTCTACCTAGACAACTCCAAGGACTAAACCCCTTAGAAGCAGCGAGGGTTGCTTGCCTGAAAGCAGCTGTCAGCAAGCCTGGCCCTCTGCACTGGAGAGGGCAGGTGCCACTCATGTCCCTTGGACCCAGCTGAGCTGTCAAGGTTTGTTAACCTCCTGGCACCCACACACTCAGCTACACGTGTTCAGCAAGAAACCACGAGCACTTTGCCTTAACTCAGCAGGAGGAGAGTGCTGAGCCAGGGAGCTGGGCAGGGATTTATCTCAGCAGGCAAAAAGCAGAGCCAGCCCTGGTGCTGGTTCCAGGCTAACGAGGCAGACTTGCTGATGCTGCTGCTCTCAGATTTTGGCTCCTGGACATGGGGCCAGCGCTCTCGAGACGCCGAGGCTGTGATATCACAGCACCTAATGACTTGGCATCACCTCCTGCAGCCAGAGATGCCTTGCTAATCACCACAGGGGCTCAGCAGAGGAACTATTAATTAGTGGTGCTAAGCCAGGAACGGCAGAGTCCTGCAAAATTCATATCAGTGTCAGCCCTGAAAGAGCTCTGCCTCTATTAGAGATTAATAGGCAGTGTAGAAAGTGAAAACCTGCTGCTGCATCTCCTGGTTTGGCTGCACCCCTCAGTCTTTCATGTGACAGTGGAAGAGCTGTCATCCTCTGTCGAAGGCTAAAGGAGTCTGCTTTGCCCTTTTTGTACACAAACTATTTTTCAGGCAACCTCTTCTTGTATCTGAAAGAGATGCAGCTCCTGAAGTCACATGAGACAGGGGCGTAGCAGAGCATCCAAGGGAAAAGAGTGCATGAGGCTAAATCTAGAAGCCCTCAGAGAAATTCACTGTCAGGGTGGAGTAAAGGAGAAAAAAGAGGAGATATTGTTTCCTTGTTTGAGTAGTTTTTTAGGTAAGCCGGGGAGACTCTTCCATTTTCTTCCATGGGAAATACAGGGAAAAAACCAAACTGAAATATGATTATATTCCTCAAACTAGCAATTTGTAAAGCAAAAGGTATTTCATCTTCTCCAACAGAAACCAGGGGAGTAGGTGAGGTGATTTCTTTTCCTGCCATTTTCCACAAGTTTCAGTCTCTTCCCACGTCTGGTAAATGTTTCTATAAGTCTGTAAAAAGACATCTGGGAGGCTCCCAGGCTCCCAGTATTCAATTAGCATTTAGTACTACACTCTTCTCTTTGCAAATTAAAAACTATGCAGTTACCATAGCAACCCAAACAAGATAAGAATCTGAGTGGAGACAAACTGATTTAAGTGAAGATAAACAGACAGCAGTGTAGATATTTTAAATGAGTCTGGGAGTTTCTTGGTTGGCTGGGGTTTTTTTGTTTCTTTCTGAGGGAGTTTTGATGGTTGTTTTTGGTGGGGTTTTTGGTGGTTATTTTTTTCCTTATCTCAAGGTGTATTTGGAATAATAAACTGTAATCCTCACTTGAAAGATCTCTGGAAACGACTGGGCAGCAAAAGACACTGGTTTTGCTTCAGAAGAGACATCCAGCACAAAAACACATTCTTTCACAAAGTCACTTGAGCTCTGCTTTTAAAACTGGTATTGTTTAGACGATGAGTGGGCGTAGCCATCTCCCTGTTTTGATTGTTGTTGGTTTTAATTAGGGGCTGGGAGAGTGTGCTGAGATTTGGTGTGGGCAAGGAGTGCTGAGTTTTGTTAGGTAAGCAGATGGGTTTATGCAATGTGACATTTAAATTGCAGTGTATAACCTGTTTGCACAGTGCTCAGATCAATGGATGTCCCTTCGGACATGGGCAGGTCGTGATTAACGTTTGGTTGTTCATGCAGATGGAGCTTCAGAGACACAAAAGCACACGTTCTGTATTAGTTAGGTGAGGATCAGCCACAGGTATGAACCCCAAATGGGGGTTATTTCCCCAAATGGGGATATTTCCCCCCAAATGTTGACACTGTGCTCCCCTTTCTCACGGTGGTGCCCTTGAGCTTGTGGTGAATGGGACACCTCTAAGCCACAGAAAAACCCTGAAGAGTCCATAGAATTTCTCTGGCCTTTAAGAATAATATTTCTTGGGGTTTCTTAGGCATTCTGTTTTAAAGTGAAGGTGAGGAGAAGGAACAGTTCCAAACTCCCATCCTTGCAGCGTGAGGTGTTTGCCTGCAGTGAGTTCCTCCACATGAAAGTGTGGTCAAAGCTGAAACTTCAGAGTCTGAGCACTGACTCCTCTCTGCCAACCCTCCCGTTCCCTATTGCAGTTTAGCTGAGGGTTTAACCCTGTTTTTGGAGCCCCCCCATCAAGATTTTGGCCCTATTAAGCCAAATCAGTGCATGTGGAACTCACTGCCATTACCAAAGTTACCTAGAGGGGTAACGAGCTCAGTAAGATGTTACTTGTGCTCAGCTCATGTCACTGCAGCACACATGGACCTGTAAGAGGTGATTCTCTGCCCTCCATCAGGTTGATTGAGGCAATTTTCTGCTGTGACAGCAATAAAAAGCAGGCAAAAATGTATTGCAGTAGTTTATACGCGTTTGTGTTGTCCTGATACCTCTACGAGAGCGTTCCCTGTGAGATTCCATACGGTGTGGATAATAAGACAAATTAGGTATTCCAGCTGCAAAAACACAGGGTGCAGGGAATGATGTGCAGTTCAGCTGCAAAAATACGGCATTTTTGTGACATTATGTTCAACCTTCTTCCCCCGAGAGGTCTCCTTCTAGGTTGGTGCGGACAAGACAGCCATTGCCAACATGCTGGAGTCCATTTGCTTGGCAATCAAGAAACTTGCCTTTCTGCAGTTGCCAGTTTTGTGCTTCTAGCAAATATCAAAGCCAAGTGAAGAAAATTGGACTGTCAAAATCTCGGTTAGCAGAGATAAACATGGTTTGATTGAGGTGGTGAGGATTTTGTTAGAGAGAGAGTAAAAATATATATGTTTTGAACATATTTAGTTTCCATTAAAGAGGCAATTTCACAGCTTGGAACATTTAATAAGGGCCCTTCTATTTGTGTCCCTTTCAGATTTAAGTATATCTTTGACTTGGCTTTATTTATTTCCATAATTGTCATTACCATCTTCACCATCCATCCTGGTAGATTCACAAAATGGTCCCTGTCGGAGAAGTTCATTGATCCAACCATAATTTTTTAGGTGTGTGTATATAGAACTGTGAATTACACACTTGCACCACTTAAGGGCGAGCAGCAACTTAAAATTCCTGTGGGAACCACCTTTTGGGTTTCCTTTTCTTATCATGTTCCTATCCCAGTATCATAAGTGGCTGATGCTTTAACAGCTGTTTAAAAATGTGAGCTCATAAGTGACAGGAAAATCTATGAATTGCCTAAGTTCTGTGTTCAGTCAAGGTTTATGAGAGTTTAAATTCTTATTACATAATTATAAAAACAGCTTTAAGGATGCACAGTCAGTCTCAGCTGGTAGGATTAGGAAAAAAGTCCTTTTGCAGCAAATCTACTGAAAGAAACAACTGAGATTCTGTGTAGCCTAAGTTGTCCCTAATCCAATACATCCTGTACTCCATTCAGAGCATCACTTCACAGTGTGACTCTGAGCTCGTGTGCATAATTCATTTACTAATGCAAATTGAATGGCCCAGGCAACAGCTCTTCTTCAAGAAAAAGAAAAAAACAGAAAAGCAGAAAGGAAAAAAAACCCATCTTGTAGGAAAACTAAAATTTCTTTGCTGAATAGTCAAATTCGGAGCTTTGCACTTTCTGTAGTTGTTTTTGTTACATGCACATCAACCTACTGCAACCCCCTTACTGATATATCATAGCCTAAGGTTGAGGTGATAAGAGAAAATCCCGAACTGGATGAGCTGCAAACTGGATATGCTAACAGGTCTCTGAAGAGCCCATTTTGTTGTGGGGACAGGCAGAGTGCAGAAGGCTGTGGTCCATCCTGAAATTCAGATTTTCAAGAGGCCCAGATCACAGGGACTGGCTGGATACTGAAACTTGGAGGGATGAGGGAAGCTGGTGTACCTGTCAGCTGTAAGCACTGAGGCAAAGAGGGTGTTTTTAAAAGCTTTTAAAATGGTGTGACTTGTGCCTTCCTTAATGCTGGATGTGGCAACTCGATGCAGCACATATGAGATCTGTGTTTGGTTTTTTGTTTCGTTTTGTTTTGTTTTTAATTTCCCAGCTTGAAGTGGGTCTGTTGCAGCTGCAATAGTTAATGAAGTGCTGAAAATGGAGTTGTTATCCGGCACAGGGGGAAAAGCCTTCCCTCTGCCGGCTCCCCACAGGCTGCAGGAGTCCCTGGGATGGGTCAGGGGGAGGACTTGGCTGTGAGCTCCGGCAGCGGAGCCTGATGAGCAAAGCTGAGGAGTTTGATAAACAAACATCTCGGCAGCTGCATCCCACCCAGGCTGGGATGGGAGGACAAACTGTGAGGTGTGGCTGGAGCTCTCCTGAGTCCCTGTGTTCCTGCCTTCCCTCTGCAGCAAGTGGGACTGCAGGCATTCTCCTGCAGGCAAAAAAGGACTTTCAGTTTGTTGCATTTCCCTGGTCTTAAAATTAAGAACCAAACACAGTTAAGGTAAAGAAAGGGGGTTTTACCTTGGTATTTATTTAAGGATCATTGGGTGCAGCACTTCGTCCTGGTGGCGTGCAGTGGCATGCACCGAAATGCACGCCCCCAGCACCTGAAAAGCACACACAATTATAGGCCTTGCAGATTAGCATATCTATCAAAGATTCCCCAGTGAGAGGCTCGAGTGAACCCCCCATCCCGAGGAACCTTCCCCCTGGATGGGCCTGTCTTAGTTTACAGAATGTGTTCTGGAGAGGACCTTGGTGTCTGGGGCTTTCTGACCCCTGACTGCGAGGCTGCCGGGGTGTTTGGGCTCCTGGCTTAATGAAATAGGTAACGAACTATACTTAAGGAACTTAAGGAACTTAAGGAACTATAAAAACACTAAGAATACATAAAAGCTATATAAAAGGGTATATGAAAGGGGTATAAAAGAAAAGGCAAAAAACCATCATGGCATCAAGTTTAGGATAAAGCCCTTTGTTTTGCATTTGTCAGCCGAGGTGCTGGCGTTTGTCTTCTTTTGGTTTATTTCACCTAAGTCTCAGCCACAGACATTCTCACAAATAAACAGACATCTAAGACTTTTGCGAGCATATTTACTTTTCCAGTGTGAAACTAATGAGTGACATATTTCTTCAGCAGCTGCCTTGGTTGTGCAGCCCCTTCCTGCAAAGATCATGCCCTGAGAATTAGGGGGAAAAAAAAGCTCTAAACATGATAGAATGATAGCAAACATATAAGTATAGCTGAGCAATTAATTGAAATAATAAATTACTCACTTCAGCAAGACCCTGAGTGAATCAGAATCCTGGACTTCCTGTGCTATGTGAAGAGCCCTGATAGTGTTTATTTAAATGGAAAACATTCTCTGCAAGGAAATGGGTAAATAGGGACCTCAGATGTCCAAAGCTAAGGTCCTGCAGAAGAAATGCCAAAGCTCAGGGCCATGCCCTTAATTTGTGTACACCATTGGTTACAATTCACATCGATCAAAGATCTGTCTCTCAGTGCTTGTTCACATTATTTGGTCTTTTTGAGCTTGCAAAAATTGATCTTGTTGGATTTTAGCCTGTAGGAGCTTCTGTCTCTTCAAGCTTTAATGACAGATAAAGGTAACACCAGATTTACCTGATTTGGAGAGCGGCTGCCTGGTTTTGGTTCTGTCTTGAAACAAAAAAGGAAATGGATGTACATAAGCATAGAAGAAATTATCAAAGCAGTGAAAAATACACATATTTAAAATTAAATCAAAACTGCTTGTCTCATATTCTGGAGGGCTCTGGAGAAACAATTATCCAAAGACACTTTCTGGCTGCAGCATCAGTGGAGGTGGACCCTTTTATTTGACAATACCTTCTGCAGTTTATGTGAACTAAGTAACAACAATAATTTACTTCAGCAGGGATGTTTCCAGCACGCATGAGATAAATTTTGCCAAATAGATGAAACAAGAAGAGATCTCCAAAATGTGCAAGTGAGGCACAACGTCACATTTACAGCGTGCCCCAGGGACAGCTTGTCAATAGAATTGCTCCTCTTCCAGCAGTGTCTACCGGACCTGAAGACAGAAAATCCCAAAGAAGTGTCAGAGATGCCTAAAATAATGATAAAGTTATTTTCAGCTTATTTTCTAAGGAGCTATCTTCTTCTGCCAGGGCCTGACAATGAAGCTGTCAGAGATTTGAGCAGGCAGTTGGCCCCAGAACAGAGTGATCAGATCTGAGTGTTTGCATAAGTCAGACACAGGAGCTGTAGCACAAATATCTCTGAGAACACTACAGCTGACATGGCCTGCTATGTCCATCAAAGACTCAGTGATGGAGGAAGTACCAAACCCAGTGAAAAATTCAACTTTCTGCTGAAATTTCCAACTTGATCATTGCTTGGACCACTCCCTATGGGATACCTGGACCCCACAACACACTGGGATATCTCTAGAGCAGCTGTGGGAGCTGAGGGGTGTAACATGGTCTGTGCTTAAAGGCCATCCATTAAAAGGCTTGGCTTTAACTCTGCAACAGTGTGGATAACTTCAGAGGGCAGTGCATTATTAATTTGCTTCAGTTAGGAGTGGGATGAGCCCAGGAAGACCCCTTAGACCTGTGAGTGCGACTCAGCTTCTCTCCTGTCAGTTCATTCCTGATACCTCTCTTTCAAAATCATGTAATTCTAGAATGCAGGAGAAAGCAACCTGGTTAGGTGTGGGGTTTTATTTTGGGGAAAGTGTGTGTGCATGTGTGTTTTGTTGTTGTCGTTTTATAGGGTTGTTTGGTTTGGTTTTTCTTGCTTTGTTCTTTGGGGTTTTTTTGCTCTATTTTTAACGGGGGAGATATTTTTCATCTGCTATTTGTGGAAGTGTCTGGGGGAATGGACCCCCACAGAGACATGGCAAAATGGCTTCAGTTTAGTGAAAATTCAGCACCAGATTCTGGCTGGTTATAGTGACTCTCAGGGAGTTTTCAGTCCTACTTTTCCTAGTTTAAATCACGTCCACAGAACGACGTCGGTGCCCATCAGGAGGTTTGCATAACCTGCACTGGTTTACAGTGCATGTCTAGAGTGCCTGGTTGGGTATTGTTTGACAGGAAAAAAATATGCATTAAAAATGAAAAAAAGAGAGAGGCAAAAGCCTGTGAAAAATAATTTGATGCTTACACCAGCACAAAAGTTACTCACAGGCACCAGTGGTGCTGTTTTGCAGTGCTGAGATGATTTTAGACATCTGGGTTTTAGACCTTGACAAATTTAGAGCCTTCAAAAAGGACACAGCAAATGTTAACCAAAGTGCCTCCAGGGCATTGATTTTAAACACCTCAGCTTCACTTTGGTTTTCCATTTTTAGGCAGGAAGTTTATTAGAAAGGAAAAATACACGCTGCAGGAAAGGAGAGGCCTCTGGTAGTTTCCAAGTCAGCATTTACGTGACTCAGGTTCATTTGGAGGAGAATAATTCATGGTGGTGTGAATAAATAATAGCTGTGAGTTCTAACTGTCCAAACATGATACATAATACCCTGGGAAAGCTTGCTTTGCTGCGTGCTAATGACTGATTGTTGGCTTTTATGTTATGAGTGACTGTGGCGAGTAAATCATTGGGAAATAACTGACGTGCTCAGGTTTGCTTGAGCAGCACTTGTCAAACTGCATCTTCAAGCCAACGAGAGACATGAGTTCAGTTCACTGCTGCAATCAGTGTGGTCCCTGCCTGCATTTGTTAGCAACCATGCAAGATCAGCTGCTGGACTCAAAACATCCATGGTTTGCTGTGATTTGCTTTGCTCAAAATTGCTGTTGTACTGGCATCTCTCCTTGTGGAAATAGATTGATTGAGGCACCAGGTAGGTGACCAGCTCATTTGGGGAGATCATTTGTCAACTTATCCTAAAAGCAGCACAAAAATATATTCTCTCGTGTTTGTTTTGTGTGTGGAGAAACATTTTCAAGCTGTTGTTAATCTCACCACGCTGGCTGCTCCTCTGGCTACATCCATTCCTTTTTCTCTTATTGCAGCTTTACTGAAATGGCTCTTTTCCTATTATTTTTTATTTTAAATCATCAAAGAGAAGAGTGTTGCATGCTTTTCTCCCTGCCTGACAAGGCTTCTTGACAGAGAACCTTGAAACTTTATCATGAAAGGAAACTATCTAAAATGCTGCTTTGATTTTCATTTGCATCTCTTCGTCGTTTCCATCAAGGGGCCTTTTGGAAGGCAAGGGTTTTTTTTCTCTGTCTCTTGCAGAGCAAATAAAATGCTCAAGTAAGGAAATAACTGGACAATTCCAAATTTTTCCTGCATGGTGAAGCCTACATTTATTGTGCTTTCTGCATAAGCAGAGTTTTCTGAGTTGTTTTCGGAGAGAAAAATAAACAACAAAAATAGTGCAAGTAGTAGTCACACAACTTACAGGAGCAATAAATATTTCTCTGTTCTGCCACCTTTCTTATCCCAGGTGACAACACATCCATGGAATTTCTCCTTGGCTATCCTCCTTGAAATATCCAGGCACTGAGGTTCCCTATCAGAGCTGTGTAGGAAGGAAGTCTTGGCCTTCTCAATCTCAGGCTTTTGGCAAGGACACAATCACTTCCAATGTCACAAATGAGATTTAAGTTTTTTCCTGTCTTCCAACTGTCTGAGGAGGCAGGTTTGGGTTTTTAATTCCTTGATTTGAAAAACTGTTCTTAATTGGATTACGAACATGAAGGCAGGGGGATACCAAAACCTCACCCACATATTGTAATGGCTGTGGGTCACCATGGATTTGAAGCCACCCTTGGGGTGGTGACATGGGTTTCATCTCTTATTTACAGTTCATTGAGCCAGCCAGTTCCACTGCTCAGCATTCATCTCAGTCAAATCAGCTCTTCTGGCCTTTTCTTTCTCTTTTCCTCTCTTTTGCATGTCTTCATGGCAAGATGAACCTGCCCAGGGAGTGACAGGGTGAAACTACCCCACTGCTAGTGGATAGGTGGTTGTACCACTGGGCACGGTTTCATCCTGTTTTAACTTCTCACAAATATTTGTATTATTTGTAAATAGGTTTTGGACTGGGGGGGGTATAATTCCCTGCTTGCATTTGTGCTCAGTTCTGATTGCTTTGGATCCAGGGCACTCATCTGAATGCAGCATTCAGTGAGCAATTCTCTGTGGCAGTCATATGCATAACTTCTCACCATCTGGCATCACTATGGCTACTACTGCCCCACTGCAGTTGCCATGGCAGTCAATGGAAATTTCTGAGGGTGACTTCACAAATCCAACACAGGAGAGAAAACCTGTCAATCCAGAAAAGAGCTCAGAAGTGAAACATACTTTTTTTTTTGCTTTGCCTTATTTATGTTTCAAGGAAAGTGTAATCCCCCCCTGACAGGTGGGGACCCCTGTCTCCAGATTCACTCAGTATTTGCAAAGGGGTGGATGACTGTAAAAATAGGTCCAAGAATTGTAAAAATAGGTCTTCCAAGAACAAAGTGAGCAGCCTAACTCTGCTGCCATCCTTGAGAAAACAGCTGTGGGATGGAAGCATAAAGGTAGGGGGGGAAATCAGTTCACAGCATCACATTCACCGATCTGGAAACAGATCTTTGCTGTTACCAAGAAAAAAAGAAAAAATCCCTCCAAATCCTTCTATGGTTAAGTTTGTTTTAACAGAGGTATGAGTGTGTTTGACATCTGATTAATGCAAGTCCTCCATTGTTGCTGCGGCTTTCTCAGGAATCAGAGAATTAAAAGGTTACATTGAACCAGGTTCTTAAATTAGTTGAATGACTGTAATCAAGGGCAGGATTTGGCCTGGTATCTTGGTTTTATTGATGTCATCTGCTTTATGTGTCTCTAATGCAATTGAAATACGAGAGTAGTTTCAGTCCCTGTGCCCCTCTTAGGAGTGAGACCAGAACCTCACTAGGAGACAGAGCTACAATATTTCAGAGTTATTTTCATGCAGAATTGCTTACTATTATCTCTTTCTCCTCTCTTCAGTGTATTCTTTTTTCTGTGTCTTAAAAACCACTTTCCCTCCTCTGGAGAGATTTTCCCTATCCCATGCCCTCTCTACTCCCAGCTTCCTTGACCCTCTTTTTACCTTTCTTTTCACACGATACACAATTTGGGTTGTTTTCAAACAAACGTGAACTTTTACTTTGTTCTGATTTTATTTGTGGCCTGAAAACAAAGCACATTAACTTGAAACAGACACTGCATTGCCTATGGGGGTAACTTGCAAAGTACTGATGCTTGGAAAGTTCCCAAAAGAAAACAAAGCCCAGCAGTCTTGCCTTGTTTGTAGAGCTGATGGAGATCATTGACTCCTAAACCTTTGCCATCTCCTTCCAACCAGCCCCCTAAAATAACAAATATGTGGGTTATGTCAAACAGTTATGGTCTTCTGAACTGTGAGCCAGACTTGAGAGTGACATTGAGGCTGTTCCTGCACATAAACATTAGTAGCTCATTTTGGGGGCAGCTCTGTCACGCACAGCCAGGCTGAGCTGTTTACTCCCACCGGGAATCTGGCCTGATACCCCACAGGGAACAATCCAAGTGATGGATCTAGAAAACAAAGCTCCCTCCACACGGCATGGAGTGCCTCTGCAGGGTTTTTGTTTGTTGTGTCCCAATAATGTGCTCGGCGCTCTGCGAGCACAGAAGTCAGTGCTGGATGCCCCAAATCTAACTTGGAAAGCAAAGCTGACAGGAAAAGTTCCAGGCAGGGAAACCCAAGGCCAGGCTAAGGGGGAGAGAGGGATTTTGTGGTTGTGGTCTGCCCACACCTCAGTGGCTCAGAGCATGTGTGATTTGAATCAGCTTGTGGGGCGAAAGCATGCTAATCACTTCAGAATTCATTCAGCTGAGTTAAATATTTTTCTTTGCTTGTGTAAAAAAGAAAATAATTGACACAGGCAGGTGCTGTAGTATAAGCGTTAAGATAGGTTGGAATAAAGCAATTGCTCACTCAAAAGTAAAATTTTGATAGTGAAATTTCACTTCATTTCTAAAGTTTAGCATTTTACACACACCATAGAAAACTATCATTCTTTATTGGCACCATGCTGTTCATGGCAAAGTTTAAACTAGGGAACCTTTGCAGCCTCAAGGGTGGTCCCCAGCTAGAACTTGCCCTCAGAGAAGGAAGTGGGCACCTCTAAATACAACTTTGTCTAAAAGCACAAAGATAGGAGTTATTTTCCTGCTCAAATGGGAACAAAAAAGGGCTGCTGTAAGCAATGCCATTTGTTTCTACTTCTGTTTCTGAAACAGCAGTAGTGCTTGCAAAGCTGCTGCTGGTAAAATGCAGAAACACAGCTCCTGCCTTTGCAGTGTCTCCCATAGCAAAAATAAAGAAAAAAAAAAAGAATGGTAGTATGGTGTCTTGCTACTTTCAGTAGGATTTGCCACAGGCTAAATCTTGGTTGCCTTACCTTGATCCATGAGAATGATTCCTGCTTTTCACATAGCTCTGTGCAGCCAGAGCGTGCTGTGCCCCCAGTGCTGAGCCCTCAAATGGCAAAGGTTCCTCTGCAAATGCTGCCAAGTGTTTGAAGGGCTGCATGCCAGACTTATAGGTCACATGAATGTGGCTTAGAGCACATCAGTCCTATGAATTAATGGGGATTTGATCACAGAATACTTTTTTTACTGATTTCCCCCTCATATTTTCCTACAGTATGCTTCCTCTTTTTGTTCGGCTTTCCTTATCCTTCCTTCTTTCCCTGTCCCTTTCACTTTCTTGTATTTTGGACGTAATAATTTCAAATATCTAAACACCCATCTAACAAAACCATCATGTGATAGACATACTAAAAGAAGAATTGAGTTATTATATCTCACTCCTTGTACACAATAGATGACTCTGGTAAGGAGTGGGGTGCTGAAAACCTCATTTCTCTTTCTCGTGGCTCTCTGGAGTGACTCCAGAGCAGGCAATGGAGTCACCCTCCTGTAAATGCTGAGGGGAGACACCAGCCCTGAGAATTTCCTCTCACAGCACTCTTTCTTCCACTGCTTTATGCAAATATATTACTTGTGTTCACTGCTCTCAGCATTTCTTTTTCAGGCCCCATTTAGGCAGAATTACTGAAGTCATCTAGGTAATAATGTGAAAGAAAATAGACTCATTCAATGACAGATTTTGAAATTGCAATTGGCCTCTGAAAAAGTGGGTGAAGTCAGGGACAGGTAACAGATGGTGGTGGTGGCTAATCTTTCAGCCTATTATTTTACCACATGGGGGTCTGAGCCACAGATTTTCATGCTGAAAATAAAGGAGAAATGAATCACTGTATGACAATATACTGGTTGAATAGTGCAGTGATATTTGCCTCCACCCAGAAGCCATATGCAAGGAAATAGGCTCCAAAATGAGAGTCAGGCTGTTTTTGTGGTGGCAGACATCACACGGCTTCAGAGGAAAAAGAGCTCCACCATTTAGCTTTTACAGAGAAAAATGAATTTTCTGGCTATGCTAAGGAGTCTGTGAAAGGAAACCTACATGCAAACACCCCATGGACTCTAATAGGAAATGATACCTTCTCTGTGGAATTGGGCAGGGAATTACATCACATGCATGGGACTCTGTAGGATGGTTAAAAAGAGAAATTATTTCATTCTGTGTTATTTGACAGTCTCTTAGCTGTCCTTTCTTTGCTGAGGGTAGAAGTTCTTTAATTACTGCAGGCCTTTATAAGTAAATTCTATTCAACTATAGTAAACTTCTATAAATACATGTATTAAATGCTTATTACACTTTGTAAGGTTTTTCTACCAGGGAAATACACAAAGAGCTCTTCTATCTATTCTATTTCTCCTGTAAATGCCTCCTTGAAAGGCTGTCAAGGTGAGATCATTCTTCCATTGGTAATCCAGGACTAAGGTACTACACTTCCAGTTAACTTTGCTGCTAACTTCACTGTTGCTAACTGTGGTAAGGAGAAGGAGCAGCTCCAAAACACTCCAGTATCTATCTGACTACCAGAGGGTGTTCCAGGATCCACTTTGGACAAAGAAGACTTGATTTTAAAAAACAGATGTTGGGAAATACAGGTTCACATATGGCCATGACTAGAGAAAAGGCAGAATACAGATTGAGCCTGCAGCAAATCCCACAGCCCTACCCATGCATTAGCATGCAGAGAAAAACCCTGAGAAGAGGTCAGAACTTGCTCCAGCGCACTAGAAATACAAATAACTTCCATCAGTGGTTTTTGGAGGTGCATGCCTATGTAAGGGAGTAGGAGCAACAGGAAAGCTGGAGGTCAAAAGCAAGCCATGAGATCTGGAGAGGCTGAAGAAAAGCAGAGGTGAAAGCTGCATCTCTGAAAAATTGTTTCCCTTTGTAGCCCAGATTCCACCTTTGCAGAAAGGGCCTTTTCCTCTGTGTGTGTGTGTGTGTGTGTGTGTGTAGAAGGAAATAAATATGCACAATTTGGTGATGTATTTTGCACATGAAGTGCCGACAGAATTATTGGAGGGATCTATCACAATTTACAGTGCTGCTACGGGCCTCAGTGAGCAGGTCCCCTAGAACTTCTCCTGTGTCTGTACACCCAAAGAATAAAAATCACCACTAAAAAAAAGGGAAATTAGTCAATCCTTAAAAAATCATGGTTCAAATTAGTCTGTTGTTGTGGTTAGTGTTTAAAATAGCCCTGGCTATAACCTTTTTTTCATTTAACTTCCTTTTAACACTGACCCCAGTGTAACCCAGGGTGTTTGATCAGAGTTTTTGTTGCTAATCAAGGTGTAGGCCAGGCCCCTGACACGGTGTTTCAAACCAAGGGGTGCAAGTCAGTTGAACCTTAGAATGACTCCAATTAAAGTAGTTCGTAACAGAAATCAAAAGACTAATCTGAAGAGTTTTTTAGTGTTTCTTTTGTTTTTTCTTGCACCCCCCAGATTAATGCTTTCCTCATTTGGCATTTCTTGAACCTCTGTGTTACTTCTAGTCCTTTTCAAACATCAGTAGACATTTCACTCAGTGAATTGAGGTAGTGAAGTAAGCAATTAGTATATTTAATACTAAAGAAGCCCCAGTCTTGACAAAGAAACATGAAATACAAGCTTTAGTTTCAATAAAAATTGCAGCTACAAGACATCATCTTTTCAGTACTCATCAATCAGATTTTATGGACAGACAGTTAACTGCTTCAATGCATAACATCAAACAGAGAGTCTGATATGCTCATCCTGGTGATGTCTTTTCTTTCCCAATGGAACACTCACATGTTAATGTGAATCTTTTCCCTGGATTTTTTGAAGGGCTTGGTTGCACAAACTTGATAAAGTGTCCACAGCAAACCTTCCCTCTGGTTCCTAGAGAGCAGGAAGGAAGGAAGGAATGTGTTCCCTCAACAGAAGAGCCATGTTTTGCTCACATTTCAGTGTGAGCCTGCCTTTTGTGTTTGTGAAACACACTGAAGAGGCAAAAGCTGAAATTACAGTCTATCATCCAACCAGACTGATTCAAGGTTTATCTGCAGCTAATTGCTTTCTACTCAACCTACTTTTAGCTGCATCCCCATAGTCAGCCTGTGTCAGCCTCTAAATGCCTTCAAGTCAGCTGAGGAATATGAATTTGTTCCTCAGCCCAGAAGGGTGCCCAATTGTTGGGTCAGCTGTTAAGAAAGGGAATATAGCCATTAGCCCCAGGCAGCTTGCTTTCTTCCATTTGATCAGATTACAAATGATTAATCAGAACGTTAAAGACTTCTTATGAGCAGGCAGTTCCCTGTATCTGAGGAGAGGCCACATTGTCAAACTCGGTGCATGCCTTTTGCGAGGTGTCATTTGCCATTATTTTGTGTTATTTATCCAGTAGCAGCCCCTGAATGAATTAACTTATGCTCTGCTTTGGCTGGTACTGTCAGAGCTGGTGGTTCAAACAGGAACACACGGGCCCCTGTGTTATTTAGGTAAGGAAAGTTTATTACTTCACATTTATAGAGCCTTGGTTCTCCTGTGCCTTATAATCACAGAGGTCCTTTACTAGCACGACCAGGAAATGAACTCACATCCATTCCTTCTAAAGAAATTCAGATTACAGATTGAACATGAAACCATAGCTTCTGCAGCTCTGTGAGGATATATTGTGACTTTCATCCTGTTGCTCTACAGTGTATTTTAAAGCTGTTCTGGACAGTTTGACAGCTGTTAGAAATCAGAGTCTATCACTCTCAAAGCCAAACGAGCTTCGCTTGTTCACAGAGTGGGCCGAGGACGTGGCCTCTTCTAATTCTTGCAGAGGAAGAAATTCAATGTGCTCCATGATTTTGGAGCTGCTGAAGGTGGCAAATGCGTGTTCCTGAGATGCTCAGTCCATTTGAAACTCTCCTGAATCCAAAATGGATAAAGGAAATTAATGAGCCAGGTTGTGCTTGCTTGGTCAGCATGGCCAAAGTAGAATGATCACATTGCCAATATTGGATGGACCATAGTGACATTTAGAGGAAAGGCCCATTAGAGGTGACTTGGTTGCTCTCTAAAGAACCTGTATGCTTGGAAACTCAGGTTTTCCTTCCTCTTGTGGACAAACATGCTCCAAAGTTTCAGGAATTCTGCTTCCTATTGGTGAGCCACCTCCATCTTGATTGAGCTCCTTGATTGCAGCACTCTGGGAAACTTCGCTCAGTTAAAAGTTCAAATACCTCTTAAAAATTTGATCTGGGCAGGCAATATGCAAATTTCCTCTACAGAAGTGCAAGAAAGGCAAAGGTTTAAGAAGTCTTTGCTTGCCATTCTCCTCCTCAGTGATTGTGCATGGGTACAATCAGCACTTGTTCTTAATGAGGCTGGAGCTGGCCTGGAGAGAGGAGTCCTGCTGGGTGGAAAGCCCAGCATCAGCACTCCCACCGAGCCCTGGACCTGGCTTTGCACATCCCCACCCTCCCAAGAGTGAGTTTTAAAAGCCCACAGTCCTTCAGGGGTCCTGACCCACGTGGTGTGAAAAGGAAAGATGAATTTTCTAAGCATGGGATTACCCTCAGAGGAGCATAAGGGGCAGCTCCACAGAGCTGCGTGCAGCTACTCCAGTAAATCAGAATGGTTTCCAAGGGCCTCCAGCTGCGTTACAGCCCTTGTGCTGCTGCTCCTGCAATACAACCACAGAGAAAAGCAGCAGCTTACACAGAGGCTGTGATCCTGTAAATGCTGCAGCTCAGAATGCACCTACATGGAGGCACTTTTTGAGGGAGAGAACTTTGGTTTCTACATCAGTAACCAAAATCTCCTGCTCTCTCTGAGCTGGTTCTACCTGATATAGAAGATGGGAAGGCTCCACTGCAGGCTGGTCTGGATTTAAAGAAGAAATTCTGGCCAGCCACCCAGCTCTTGCACTCATCCAGCTGGACTCTGTCACCTTGCCACTGCTGAGTGGATTCATGAATTTCACAATATGGACTGAAATCTGCTTTTCACCTGAGGTTTTTATTAGAAAAGAATTTTGGCCCCCCATGGATTTTGAAACACTTGAATTTTACGCACTGTGAGTGGGGTCGGGCAAATTAAAAACCAAAGCATTTATTGACTTTAGGTCTACTTTTTAGCATGTCTCAGGAATTTTGAGGCTGGACGTACAGTTGAAGGTTTTTTAAATGTTTTGAGGTGATGATGGCACATCTGTGGAACTCTGGATACATCCCAGAGGAAACAGCAAGACATGATCCTGCCGTTTGCACGTGCCTTGTGTTACCTGGAGCCGTACTGTGGAAGTGAAAGGGATTGCTTCTGCTAAACAGGAGCTGTTCTTCTGGCCTCTGGGTTTGGGAGGGAGTTTCTAAACTCAAATTTCCTTTCTGTCAGCTCATGTAACCATAATTACCAGGAACTGGTCCCTCTTATCCCAGTCCGCTCTCTGACATCTGGGCAGAACTCTGAAATCCCAAACATATTGGTGTGAATCTGTGTGAGTACTCTGGTTGTGGGAATTTTTTTTTTTTCTTTTATTTGAGGGATTTATTTCTGTTTTTCTGATCAGGTGCACAGCACACTCAGGGTTCCCACACAGGAGAGGAAGCAGCTTCTTGCTGTACACTCTCCTGGGCAGTAATTACAATTTCTCAGGAATGAAGCTGAGTTTGTAATTCAACATTTCCCCATAGCACAATTGTGTAGCACCTATACAAATATTTATTCCTGTTAAAGGCTTGGGGGAAAAAAACCCCAACATTATAGCAGACATCAGAATAGGTGTAAGGCAGCCACGGGAACAAAACATTTTATTTCCCTGTCCTTGAACCTTTTACAACATTCATTAAAATTGTCATAATGCTTTCACTGGCTGCTGTAAGAATAATTCCTAAATATTTGTAGTTCCTAGTGGATTCTAGATTGATGCCCTTTAATCTATTTACATATTCAGTTGGCAGAGTAGAGGTACAACAAGCCTGTCACCATTGCCCAGGTATAAATCTTAAGGAGCAGCAGCTGAGCACCATCATGGACCTCAATTCCTGTGCTCCTCCACTCATGGAGGGTTACAAGTCTGATAAATAAATGAAAGTAATTTTTTCTGATTAACTTTGTACTCAATCTTCTTCTTCTGGTGTCAGGCCAGTAGAGTTAGTACCATTTTTCATTCTGTGTCAAACAGTCACAGAGAAGAGGATAACAAGATAACAAAACGCTTTCTGGTGTTTTTTTTAAGTTCTTAAGGATGAGCACTTAGAACAAAAGCTGTGAGATCTGGTGGTTGCCACCCAGGATTTTTTGTGATTATTGAATAGTTTTAGCCTTATGCAAGCCCATAGCAAAAGAGATAGAAAATGGGAATGCACAGCAATAAACCATGACTCTTCCCACATTTTTATTTTAATTTCATACGGAAGGAAAAAAGGCCAGGATAAAAAAATATTTTGGAAAATATATTTTTTTTTGAATATTCATAGCCTGCTGGTGAAAAATGATGAGATTATTAAAATATGTGTTTCCCTCATGTGGAGATAAGGCCATCAAATGTCTGTCCCCATCACAAAGAAGTGCAACTGAGATGACTGTCAAATTATTTCCATAGTGAGGGCTCTTATTTAAGCTGCCAGCCTTAACACCCTGCAGCAGTGCCCCCCTCTGCCTGCATCATGGTGCCCCCACAGAACAGGCAGAGGAGGAGACTCAAAAAAGATTTTAAAAAAAGCAAACTTTCATGGGGACTGTGGAATTTTTGTCTAAGTTTGGGTTGGACTGTATGAACTACTTGAAACATTGCATTTTGGTGAGTGATGTTTCAATACAATCTGAGTGGGGGAGAAAAAAAACTCACAGTGGTTTTTTGGGGGTTTTCTGTTTGTTTGGTTGGTTTTTGTTTTGTTTTATTTTGAGCACCTACTCATTTTTATGATTTTTTTATTTTTTAAGAGATTCTCCTTTTTGTTCTCCCAGTGTAGACTGGGAAGCCACATTAGCTATCTAGATGAAGTGATAGAAGTGTTTTATCTCCTTGTATTGAATGACAGAAGGCTCAAGAGCCATGAATTCATGACCACTGGATCACAGAATGGCTTGGGTTGAAAGGGACCTTAAAGCTCATCCAGTGCCACCCCTGCCATGGGCAGGGACACCTTCCACTGCCCCAGAGTGGGATATCCAGGGATGGGGCAGCCTCAGCTTCTCTGGGCACCCTGTGCCAGGGCCTCCCCACCCTCACAGGGAAGAATTCCTTCCTAATATCCGACCTAAACCCATTTTCTTTCAGTTTGAAGCCATTCCCCCTTGTCCTGTCACTGTGTGATCCTTCCTCTGGTCAACATCTGAACCAAAGATTGTCCACAGGATTCCAAGTAAAACAAAAACTGAGATTCACTTTAGCTTTGCAATTTTACAATGCAGCTGCAACTTTATGCTCTTGTGTCCAAAGAGGCCTAAAGGTAATGGCATGTGAAATTGTTCCTCCGCAGCACTTTGCGTCTGTGAGAGATGAAGCCACGAACCTTTATCTCTGTCTGCACACACAGAGCTAGCAGCAAGGAGAAATCAGATATAGAAAGCTAGGTTTTGGTCAACTTTAACTAGAAAAAAAAAGTAGCTACAAATAACATTCTCAAATGCTCACTATTCAAAAGTTAGTCACAAAAAGTTAGGAAATCAAAGCCAAATCAGAAGTCTTAATGAAATAAAAAGAGATGCTCTCAGTTTGAATTCCAGTGCTAAGCTATTAAGCAGCACATTTCCAAGTTTCTTCAACAACCCTGAGGGTCATATGGCAAATATATATTTTACTGTGCTTTCACAGTAATTGTGTTTCTGCAAAAGAGATTTGTTCTGGGTTATCTGTTGAACTCCAGCCAGATCTTTGGTGGAAAAACCCCTGCCTTTTGTCTACATTTCACTCCTGCATCATCAGCCAGACTGTTTCCACATAAAAACGTGACTGGAATTTGCAGGTATGTTAGTTATTGGTGATTTCACACCTGCTGAGAAGCCAGACCTTTGACAGTTATAAACAGATGTCTCTGTAACACATTTGGTCCTGCCCAGAAAGTGGAAATGTTGTTTCAGCCTCTATTAAAACAATAATAGCGAAACCATAGCTTTACCCTAAGTAGTAAAACTTATGCATTCACAGTGAGGAAAAAAAACTCTTCATGATAAAACTATTCATGTGCTCATTCAGAAGAAATATTTTTGCCTAAATTAATTTTTTGAACACTCTTTATCTGGTGCAAATGTTGAGCAGGAGTGAAGTTGGACTGAGGATGTTAAACCTGTGATTATTCATCAAGCATGATCTTTACCTGGAGCTGCAGGGCCAAATTCAGTGGGTCTGCAGACAAACGTTGCCTTATCTGAAAAATACTGTTTTTCCATCCTTTAGGTGTGAAAAAAGAGGTCAGATATTCCATATAATAATCCCTGGTTAGAAAATTTTAACTTCTGAAAATCGTTGTGCTGTAGCAATCTAGAATATAGACACAGATGAGCTTCCAAATTGAAAATGACCCAGACATAGCCCGTGAGGCATCAGTTAACTACAATCTTAATTTAAGCTTGACTGAAAAACGAAACCATAAAGTTCTTAAAAAATGCTTAGAGGTTGTTACAGTGGTTAGTAATGCTTTGCAATAATGTGTGTGCACCTCTGCCTCTTCAGGAATAAATGGATTGCATAAATGATAGATGTAGAAGCTTCCATAACCTGATGAGTTCATTATGGAATTAGATCTTTAACTCACGTGCAAGACTAATCATAGAGGAAGAATGTTCAAGCTGGTTGAAAAGAATGGTAACTTAAAAAGCTTTAGAAGACATCAAAAATCTTTAAAAATCAAGTTACACAGGTAACAAGACCAGAACGTGCAGAGAAATCCAAGTTTTGATTTATTTATTTTTAATTAGTGAGTGCTCTGCGTAGTGCAGTGAAACAAACCATATTTGCCAGTGTTTCCCCACTTAATGTACTTTATGAGAAAAGTCCACGTCCTGAAGCATTTAAATCTAATTGCCTCTGACATGTCTATGCCTATTTTTATACTTTTTAATTCTATTTTATGTATTTCTCTTCTTGCTATCCAGTTCTTCCTCTATCTCTGTTGTCTCTCACTTTCATGTGACCTTTCTTACTCTTTCCAGCTTCCTTTTCCTTTGATCAATGGAATTTCAATAGGGGGGCCCTAAAACCCACAAAACCTCCTTTGGTGGGATGTTTTGCTGTGCTGTCGTTCTGAGGGTGCCTGTCTGGATCAGGAGCCTGAGAGCTGGAAGGCACTGCTGGAGGAAAAAGCCAAACCCTCTACTGTCCCCGGTGCACAGGTATTTGCACACCTTCAGGCTCGGGTTGTCTTCCCACCCTGTCCAAATCCTGCAGCAGCTTTCCCTCTCCTCCTTTCGGGTGAGGCCTCCTGTGCCGGGAGAGCTTTTGGTTGTGATCTGGGTTCACACTCCACGTAAGTGTGGAGATTAATTAAGTGAGGGATGGATACCCAAGACATTCATAATTAACGCCTTAAGTAAGTCATAAACCAGGGCTCCAAAGATGAAAGCTCCTTGCTTGACTGATTTACTGAATCACACATTCCCTCTTGACCACTGTTTTAAGGGCACACTCTTTGCCAGCTCCCTGCATGTGCTGGGAGAATTATTCACTTCAGAGCTTCCTGCACTATCAACAGCTCAGGATTTTTTCCCAAGAATGTTAAATCCTTTCAACTTGCATCACTCCATAAGATCTGATTAAACCTTTTAGACCTGGGAGTAGATATTTTGTGTATTGAAGGACTTAATCTCATCCTTAAATCTTGCTGGCTCACAGGGTTCCCCACGTGAAAGGCGTTCTCCCTCAGCATGGCAGATGCTTCGATTTTCACCCTGGAAAACTGTGATGACTCTAAGAGGGAGTCTAAGAGGGAGCACGATACTTTGAACCTCATTTTCTGCTACAATGTGGGCACACATTTCAGCTTCACTGAGAAATCACTATAAAAAAATAAATAATAATTCTAGCCTCTTTCAGGGAGTTGCATACTTTTCAGAGAGAGTGTTTGGAGTCTAGTCCAGCACTCCTGAAGTTGAAGGGAGCCATGGACAAGAAGGGAAGCCAGCATGGCTAAAAGTAAATTAAAGAGGTTATTAGAAGTATAAAGATACCCTTCAATAAGTGGAGTCTAAATGGAGATTGCAGAAAAGATAATAAACCGTCTGGCACGCTAAATGGGAAGCCATAATAAAGCTGGCCAAAAACAATTCTGAGAAGGAAGGGTTCAAACTCTAACAATAAAACCTTTTTTTTTTTGGGGGGTGGGGGGATACATCAAAAGCAGGAAGTTTGCCAGCAAGTTGATGAGGACAATATATTACTGAAATGGAGAAAGACCATTCTAAAAGGACAAGTCCATACCAGAAGAGCTGGGAAGCAGCACATGGGTGAGTGCTCGTTAAGGAGGGTTCCCCTGTTGGAGCCAATGTCCTGAGGAGCTGCTGATACTGGGGCAGTTTGGCAGTAAAGTGATTTAGAAGAAATCAGCACAGCAAAAGGGGTAAGGGCCACGTTGTACCAGTGCAACTCGTGCAAAAACTCCGCAGAAACTCAAAGAGCAGTCACCTCTTACTGCACCTTAGCCCTCAAGTCAGCCTTGGTTTAGAGATTTATCATATTCTGTGTCTGACTCTGCTTCTCCAAAACGCTTCAGGACAACCAGGCAATGACAGATATGTGTCTGGCTTTCATATTCCAAATGGATACAATATTCCTTTGTTACAGCCAAAACAGCGACAAAAAACCCCAAGCCAAGCCCATGCTTGTTGCAGAGCAAAACAGATCAAATTTCCAGCCTCAGTTCTTCTGCATGAATAATTTTTCCAAATCCAGTTGAAAGCTGATATTGGGTTCTTATCTTTGATTGATTTTTGACAGGAGACCACTTTCTGTTCCAGCTTGAAGTCTCACCAGCTCCTCCAGTCTGATTCAGGTTCGTGCACTGCGCAACCGGACAGGAGAGGAGGAAGAAATTCCACCTAAAAATCAAACAGGGACTGAGACACATTTGGTGGTTCATATTTCTGGGAGAAAGGCTGGTGTTCCCACTTCCATGTAGTATTAGTGTGGCTGGTTTGAAGGGCTGGCCTCAGCTCTGTTCCCTGTCCCCAGTGCTCAGGGGGAAAATAAGGATTAAGTGATATTTTTGGTTAAGACATACAAGAGCCACCTGGTCCCTGCCTGATCACCAGCACAAGTCAGAATAGCCAGTTCATATCCCATTTCCTCTGGTCCCTCTGGAGCTCTGGAAAGCAAGGAAAAATCCTAGAGCTCTGCACTTCATCTCTTTTCTTCAGCACTCCCATTCCTTGGTACAAACCCTGCCACCTGCATGGAGGACTGAAGCACATTTGAGGACAAATATCCATTTTGCCCATCTTGTACCTCCTAAGCTTCTGCACAGAAAATTACTTCATCTGGCCCTTTTTTTTGCCCTCAATTTTTATAGTCATTGCCATAAACAGCCTATACATAAACATTCCTATGAGTTGTGAGCAGGTCAGGCTGTGTTCAATAACAACACAAAGCTCCCACTACTGTGCAGTAAAACCCTTCCTGCCTGTGTGGTGCAGGGCTGGGACATTCTGTGTGTGGAGATGAACCCCAAATGCCTGATGATATAAAGCAGATGTGCTCATTTCATCCCAGTGCATCTTAAATACAGAGAATGTTGGTGGTGATAATATGTGTGCTTGCTGCTTTCATTTTAGGTCAAGGTTTAATTTTACTTTCCAGCTTTACTTTTGAGAAACAGGGTGGTCGTTCCTAGCTGGAAAACTTTGACCAACTTATCTGAACACAAAGATGAGCTTTACCAAAAAATGCGGTATTGGGATCCAGCTGCACATAACAGGACCTTAAACACTGACTTCTGATCCCTAAACACACCTCATTTGTTTGTTTGTTTGGTTGGTTTGGTTTTGTTTATTTGAGGTTTTGTTTATTTGAGGTTTTGTTTTGGTTTTCCTCTCATCATGAATGGAACATGGAGACAATAACTGTAAATGGGCATCTCCAGGTGGCTGTTGCCTTTGGTATTCTTTGAGCTTCTGCTTTTAGTCCTCTTCACTGCCAGACACAAAACCTTTTGCGTGCTGGCATTGCCTGCAAAACCTTCAGGACTGAGCAGGCCTTTTAGAAACACTTGAAAACATAACTGGAAAGGATCACCTGCTTACCTGAGAATGCCTTCAGAGTGTATTGCTGATACATTTTTTGTGAAATATTTTGGGTTAGCTAAAAGAGAAAAGTAACTAGTTTCTGCCTAATATACTTCAAATATATCTTTATTTATGATGAGCATACCTGTCTGCACTAATGTTTTTTTTCTTTTATCTTTGTTTGCAATTCATAGGGTGAGGTTTTTTCCAACTTTATGAAAGTTGCATGATTACAAATTTTGTAATTTTTCAAACTGAGACAGAACCATCTTAATTCCCTTTAATTCACAGATATTTGACTTGTGGACGGGAGGATGAAAATACTGAGATTTACTTCAGGCATGCTACAGTTACTTCATGAGATCTTCAAATGCCTTTTCAGATGTTCATTAAACTAAATGTCTACCTTTTGCAACGGTGGGGTGAAATCCTCTTTGCCCATGAATTAAGAAAATAAAAAAAGTTATGTCTGTGTTTATGGAACCTCACAAGTCTGCAAATGGCAGGACTTGGTTAATTTGTACCACAGCCATTCTCGAGCATCACTCCACGCTCGGTTTGTCCCGGCAGTGTTTCTGCCAAAAAGAAAAAAAAATATATAAAAAAGCAGAAAATACCATTTTTGCACTGGTCTTTTTCTTGCTCAAAATACTGCGGGAGTTGTAGCTGCCCTCAGGGCTGTGGGCGAGGAGGATGAGGGTGAGGTTAAGAAAGAGGAGGAGGATGAAGATGGAGATGAGGAGGAGGATGCTGATGAGGAGGAGGATGAGGGTAAGGCTGAGGACGAGGATGCAGATGATGCAGGTGAGGATGAGGATCAGTATCAGTATCAAGATGAGGCCGAGGATGAGGATGAGGATGAGGATGAGGATGAGGATGAGGATGAGGAGGAGGATGAGGATAAGGCTGAGGACGAGGATCAGTATCAGGATGAGGATGAGGATGAGGATGAGGATGAGGATGAGGATGAGGCTGAGGCTGAGGCTGAGGATGAGGATGAGGATGAGGTGCTCTCCCGGTGCCGCAGCGCCACCGCGCGTCCCCTCCCGTCCCTGCGCCGCGGATGCGTCTCCGAGGCAGTCTCCGGGAACATCTCCGGGAGCCTTGGCATTCCCAGACCGCGGGGAGCGGGGACATAAGCCTCTCCAGAACACGTAACCAGCCTCGGAGGGTGTTGGAGCTGGGTTTGACCAGCTCTCGGTGCACGATGCAGGAGCTGCGCCCTCTCTGCCGCTGCCCGCCCCGCTGACGGTCTGGTCCCTTCCCTCCTGCAGCCGGAACTCGCTGGGGATGTCCGGGGTGAGGAACGAGCACCACGTGTTGTGATTCAATAGGAAACTGGCAATGCCAGTGCCCCGGGCCATCCCAGCACCTCGGGCATTCCTGCATTGCCCGCCCAGGGAATTCCGTGCCCGGCTCAGCCCCTGCCAGGGTCATCCCAAAACCACAGCTCAGCGTTTCCCCCGAAGCTGAATTCCGCATGAAATTTCCACATCTCCACAATTCCTTCACATTTTCGTATTTCACCTGAAACAAAATCCCCCAAAACCTGAACAAACAAAAGCAACCCCAGCGAGGTTTTTCATAGATAGCAGTATATGCACAGGTATTTACCCTACAGCAGATCTTGCATAACCTTTAAAAGACGACTTTATTCCCTAAAAACTGATTTATGGAACAGCAAATGGATGGATAGATGATCCCCAGGGGGAAAAAAGAAGGTGTAAATCGTCACTGGGAAGCGCGTGGAAAGATCACCAAATTCCAAGGTGATGTTACTGGACTGATAACATTACTAGCAAATATTTCACATGAGCCTAGTTTGTGTGTTTCCAGGTAACTGTGCTGGGTTTAACAGCTCATATAAACATAGCAAGGTCTGGTGTATCACGTTATATCAAAGCACTGAATGACAAGCTGGCAATATCTCATCCAAAATAATGCAGTGTGGCATTAAAGGATTTTTGCCAGCTAAGGAAGAAATTCTCCACGGGAGGATGATGCATTTTGTCCCCAAAATATGGGATTCTCCACAAATACAGGCTCCGCTTCAGTAGTTAGCCATGTGAGAAACACCCCTTTCTCATTGGTTTTGGTATCTTAATTAGGCACATTTGCCCAAGGAGGCAAAGGCAGAGTGTCTGAGTGGTCACCTGTGGTGGTTGGTCAGCAGACAGCAGTGACACACGGCAAACACATTTTAATACAGGCCATCCCCTTTTGTCCTGTGAGCAGGAGCTCCCCTGCCCCACAATTCAGAGTGCTTTGTCTGGGATTTTTACTTGTGCTGTCTCAAACATCGTGTGTTTGTGTTCCTTTTCGGATGAACTTTGGTTCTGACCCTGCTGAGGGTGCATTGCTTGTTTTGGAAACACTTGCAATACCCCTGGACTGTTTGTTTTCCACCCCGATATGCTGCTACATTCCTGTAAGCTTTCTCTGGTTGTAATGCAGTGTTTGGCCGGGAAACAGAGAATACAAATGAAAAACAGTGCCCCGGTCTAAGGGAAATGTAGTGAAACTGTGACAGAAAGTGTTTTATTGGAAACAAGACAAAGATTTCCAAAGAATTAATAAACAAGCAGCTGCTCAGCATCTCTGCAAGACCATCAACTCCAGATGTGTATTTCCTGGAAGAATCAGAGTATTTTGTTCAACTCTCTTCCTCTGCCCTCAGCAGGTAGGAGAAACAGAGGTCAGGTCTGGTGCTTGTGTTCCAAAGGAGATAATTAGATATTTAATGAGTGTAGCAACAATACAATTTGCATGACCAGCTAACCATCTACAGATTTTTTTCCATTAATAGATCCAAACCACTGACTTTCTCAACGTATTTGTTGAAGACCAACACTTAACAGCATGTAAAGAGTCAGGCTCCGAAGGGGCAGCAGCAGGAAAATGCCTCTCCCCTGCAGAGCTAAGCAGGATCTGTCTAATGTCGATGTTGTGTCTCTTTGCCAGGGCAGTGGAGTATTGGAAGGGTCAAGACCTGTATTTTCTGAAACAAGGACTCAACTCCTCCACAAAGAAATAGAAGTTTCAAAAACACTGGCAGAGAACACGAAAGCAGACCCCAGTCCCCAGGAAGCCACAGCACCCTCAATTTCCTGCACTGGGATAGATGGAAATCCAGCTATGGAGGTGAGCCCAGGTACAGAGCAGACCTGAAATCAACAGCAGCTGGTTGGGCTCAGAGGGCTAGAGAGGAGCTCTGCTGTTCTGTCTCCACCCTGATAGTGCTAAAAAGTCAGGCTCTCCATGACAGCCAAAACCTTTCCCTTTAAAAATACCCAGAAGGATACAACATCTCAGTGCAAACCTAGGAGCAGATATTCCCTGTGGATAGATAACAGACTGGCCCAGGACTGGGGCTGGGGACTCAGTTCTCTCAGAAGTACTGCTTGCAGGGCTATTGACCCTAAGTATTAATACCAAAATATTGTTGGATGTCACCAGATGCTTTGAATCCCAAAAACAGAAGAAGAGAAATTAGTGTGAGGCAAATCAGAGGAGGCTCAGGTAGGCACTGCCTCATCCAGAAGCATGAGGAGATCTTGGAGTTGAGAAAAGATCTTGGAGTTGAGAAAAACTGAGTGAAAGAGATGAGGTTTTTCAAAAGCTGAGAAAGAGGTAGAGTCCTATATGACCAACACAGCCATAGCAAAGCAAGCCAGTTTCTTTCCTGGTTTGTGAAGCAGCAAGGGAATTGATAATTAAATACCAGTGGTGGGCTCTGCAGATGTGCCTGAGCCTGGCAGAACTCAGCATGCCTTTTACACTGCAAACAAAGCTATTTTATTGCTAAGCCAAGCAGATCAGACACAGACTGGGACCTGCCTCACTGGGATCTCAAAATGTTTCGCTTGCACTCAGGTGAATTTCCGAGTGAACACTCAGTGAGCAGCAGCACAGCCAGGAATCTGCTTTCTCTGGTGTTGATGATGAATGGGTCACCTCATCCACAAAAGGAAGGGACTAACAGAGAGAATTTGCCTCAGGACAGTGTTTGGATGAACCTTTTCTTATAAAGGAAGAGGATCAGGAGGCAGGGTTGGCTTTCGCCTGTGAGGTGAGGTAACAAAACCAGCATTGCACTGCAGTAACAAAGCACACCTTGTGACCAGCAGCACAAAGTCTTCCAGCAGACAAACCCTTGTGGAGAAGCAGAATTTCTGTAAGTACATTTGCAGACCATCACATGAACATTGCAGTGTCTGTGGAGACAAAGGTCAGGGACAGGACCCCTCCAGAGCTACCTGGGCCTTCTCTCCCTGAAACAAAGCAGCACAAACGTCCTTGCAGTGGCAAATAAACCCAGCTGCAGTTTGGAAAAGGCATTGGTGTCATTGCAACTTCCTTCAACCTTAGGAAAGTCTGGACAGAAAGTTCCTAGTGGGAGTTTAAACTTGGTATTGCTGCATAAAGCCAGCATGGCTTATGTTCAACACTTCAAAAGGTTTTATACTGTGCATTTATATATAGCAGAATGTACAGCAGACATGGGAAGTCATCAGATTTCTGGCTTGCCTGGAAAGTTGCTTTCTCACTCGCTGTATACATCATGCAGCAGGTACAGCTTAAAGCTGGTGTCCCATGTAGGACTGCCACAAACACGTTTTATTTTTGTTTGAAGTCAGAGAATCTTTGGACTTACTGCCTTTCTCCTCTGACTGCAAACATAAACCTCTGTAATTGCACCTAGGCAGATCTTTTTCCTGGTGAAGAGCAGCACACAACCTCAATTTTGGCTTTGAGATCATCTGTGTAACAAGACAGATTTTCAGAGGCATGAAGGGCGGTGGGGTGGTTGACTTTCAAGGGCAAGGGGATGCCTAAATTCCTTCTGTGCCCTTGGAGACCATTCCTGCGTGTATTGTTCTGCCACTTGCCCAGAAAAACAGATTCTGCAATTTAGGAGTTAAACCCAGCATTAGCAGCAGAAAAATCAGTGTACATAAGGAAGAAAACCCATTTGGTTCTGGGCAGAGGGACAAAGTGCTTTGGGGCTCTGTTTAATATTCACTGTGCAAATTTCTGAGAAATTAATGTCCACTTTTTAAGTTTCATTGGTTGCTTTTTGTTTGGTTGGTTGGTTTTGGGTGGGGTGGAGGGATGGAGGATTCTTTTTATATCCACACCTACAACAGGGTGTCGGGTAAAACTAATAAAATCAATTTCATCCTTCATTAGCAGTGATCTCTCCAGGCTTCTGGTAGTAACTGGACATTTCAAATACTGGCAAAGTTTGTTCTTACTTTCTTGTAGACGAGCTAAACTACATTTTCATCCCTTGAGATCGTAGATCACAGCTCTGCTTCACCAGCATCAGCTAATGATACCCAAAATAGAGCAAGGAACAGCTAAATGCATCCAGTGTTAGTGCTGGGGAACCTGGGACTCCTGGCATCTTCACCTTTTGACACAAGTCCAAAGACACTTCAGAAAAAAGGTTGTTACAGAGTGCAAAAAGATGAGAGAGTAACCTTTGAAGTTACCTGCTTTACAGTAGCTCTGTAAAGAAAATTTAAAAAAAACCATTTTATTTTCTGTGGAAACAAAATATGGAAAGGTGACTCGACATCATTCACATCACTGGTTGGGCTTCTCAGTGAGATGTAAAGAATTTACCAACCCACCTTACCCCAAATTATTGTGATTAAATTCTGTTCACTTGTTTGAAAAAAAAAAAATCAGCCTGTATTTCTAATTCTTGTCAGGCTTTTGGCTGAAAGTCTTTTGTGTGCAAACAAAGTTCAGAAAATAGTGCAAGGCATTAAAAAGACTGGGAGTGTGCTCATCTTACGTGAAGTGTTTGTTCTTACGGGTTGTTTTTTTAAAGAGAAAGACTTTGTTTATACGGAGCATGCTTGGAAATGCTGTTCATTGATCTTTGTCTAAAACGCTGAGCACCTGCAAGAGCAGCCTCCTCCTGCAGGGACAGGACACCAGTCCCTCTCTTGCCTGTTTGACCCAGACTGATTTCACTTCCCCTACAGGGCGGGGCACCCCAAGCACGGGGGTTTGAACCCACCCCAGGGGATGCAGGGGCGGTTTGGGGCAGACCCTGATGTCAGCTTGGTTCCCATCTGTGGGAAACAGCAAATGCAGCAGAATGACTTCACTGTGAGCATTTTGTGAAGCTGCCAATGAACTACTTAGGAAACCTCTGCAAGATTGTGAGAGTGCATAAACCTCGAGCAAGACACTAACTCCAGCTCATCTGTGCAGCTTGGGTAATGCCTCTATTGCCCTTGGTGGCTGTATAAAGTCAGGAATTACAAGGTGACGGGGTTTGCCTGTTCCAGGCAAATGGGTTTGTTAAATCCACATGACCTTCTGTCCCAGAAAAAATCCCTTTAAGCAAAAGGCTGCATTTCACCCAGGTTTGGAAGAGCAGATTGCTTTTCCACGGGCTCAGTTAGCAGGAGTCTGCAACCAGCTGGTGGCAATGATCAGTCACTGTGATATGCTAGGAAAGAGTAAGCCTTGCTTTAATGACAGCTGTGTTTAGGTGGGGGGTTTTTTTTGAGCTGAGTTCTGGTTGACGGAAATCACACCAGAATTTGAAGAAGGGAAAACCCATTGCTGGAAAGGTAAGGTATTGCTGAGTGGTAGCTAGAAAAATTGGTTGTTTTATAGATGAACTGCTCTTTCTTGGGGCGTGTCTTAAGCAAAGCCACTTTTATTTGCTATTGTCTGTGTTACCCAAAACTTGTAACAATTCATATGTAGCTTAGCAGGTGTCTCCTGTCCTTCTAATGAAGTTTTTAATATTTTATTTATAGTATAATCAGTAAGGCCATTGAGAAGTTCTAGAAATACTGCTCCCCAGTTCTGTAGCTCTCACACCTGCTCAGTTTCCTCGTGCTGGGTGGCAGCACTGCTGATGCCTTTTTTTTTTTGTGTGTGTGTGTTGATTTGGAGATTGTTTCAAGATTAGTGTTGTTTCTGGATGGTCATTTTGGTTCCTTTTGTATGTCTCTCCCTCAAGTGCTCAGCTAGAGTGGGTAGAAGCCAGTGCACCGAGGTGGGCTGTGTTTCTGACTTTTTTCTTTATTTGCTGAGATGCTATAAATTCCTAGGGGGGAAAAAAAAAACCAAACAAAAGCTCAAACTTTTATTTTTAAGCCATGTAATTAAGTCCTGAATTTCATACAGCTGCATCAATTTGCACTCACTCAATTGATCCAAGTGCCTGTAAGCAACACACCAGCTCCCTTACAATTTAGCTGCTTATTCACATATTCCTACTGAAATTTAGCTGCCCCTTGAGCAGAAGGATGTACCCAGAGTAACAAGGAGGGTACAGCTATTCTGCAGATTGAAAGCATTTTTTAAAAGCATGAACATCTCAGTATCTTGGTTCTTACTCAGAAAGTGGTGCCTTACTTACTGCTTGGGTATTATCTGCTATGGTTTTCCTTGTATCTCATTTTTTTGGAGGACATAACTTTTATTACTGGCAGATGAAACGAGATTGTGCCTAAATCAAGGCGGTTATTTTGATATAAAAATTGTTTTGAGGCAATAAAATACTAAGTGTGTATATGCATGATGAATGACGTTAAAGGACCAACACTAGTGCCCCAGTCAGTGACAGGCAGGACTAGAATGACCAAAATGAGTGTGGCCTCTCTTTCTTTGAAGATGATCTAGAGCCAATCTTGAGCATCAAGAGCCCTCAATCTACCAGAAAACACGCAGGCATTAAAGCATGTAAACTAAACTGCTGTAGTGTAGTTGAGAACCAATTTGAGAACTGGATTTCACTTTCAAGGAAATTGGGACATGTGGATTTGTAGCACAAGTGCACAGGAGCTGAAAATCCAGAGCAGGTCCAGCTGTTCTGTGTAAACCCTGAATGGCCCTAGCTGAAATGATCATGCCTAAAAATACAATGATACATCTGATGAAAGAGAAAATACAGGAGCTGGTAACTTGCCCTGATCTTCTTGTTCTCCACATGTAGTTTTAAGCAAAGTCTAATTTCCTCAGGTACTATTAAACAATTAATAAACTTAATTATCTAGAGAGTATGGATGCCTATTTGCATGGCAGGTTAATTGAAGCCAGTTCTTTTCTTTGATGCTGAAGATGATCACAATCTCCTGAGAAAGGCATCTGACCACTGGAACAAGCCTTGCACAGCAAAAATGAACAAAGACATGCAAGTACAACTTAAAATGAAAAGAAACTTGCAAATGCTGCTTTATTTAATTCTTACAATAGGGAGGCACTTTTACATTAAAAAAAAAGAAGTGCAGAGGTTTCCTTATTAACTATAAAACCCTAGAATACTATTCCATGAAAACAAAGAGAAATAGTGTCTGTGTGAGAAAGTGATTGGTTCTTCCTTTCATTTCATTTCTACACAATTTATTACATTTAAACAAACAAAACCTAAAAAAATCCCTAAGAAACAACAGCAAAAAACCCTTTTTTCTGTTCCTGCAGGCCACAAGCATTTAGAACATTAGGGACACTTTGCTTTGTGTTCCTCATCTCATACTTTCTGTGCTTGTTGTACAAGGCAGAGCCTGACCCAGGGGCTTTCCAGAGATATTATAAATAAAGCGATCACGTGTTTATTTGATGTCAAAAGTCCCAACCCAGCTCTGACTTGCATGCAAAACCTGTGTTTGTTTCAGTCAAGTTATTCTTCAGCCAAGACCTGCATGCAGAGTGTGTGTGCTGGGATGGTGAAACAGCAGGGGAAGGATGACTGCAAGAAAGGATTTCCCCTCCATGGAGTCAGAATTCCAAGCTTGTTTTAGATGCCATCCTAGAAAAGTGAACTAGCATTAATGGCAATTATCCCCTGGGTGTCAGCTTCTTGCTGGGCAGACTGGGAGGCTGTACTGGGTGAAAGCTGGGAGCAAATCCTCTATTCCGTTACCCAAGTGGGAAGGGAAGCTACCAATAAGTTCAGCCAGAGCAATAACACTGAAAGATGGGCTCAGATTCCACAGCTCTGCTGCACTAACCCTTGCATTCAACACTGGAAGGAACCTCACTGATGTCCCTCAGAACATCCCTGGAGAAAGGCAGTCCTCCAAATGAATATTGTCACAATCCATCCTTCTGGACATCCATTTCCACTTCAGCGTCTCAAGTGAAGACAGCAGAGCTGGGGTCAGGAATACTGGCAGATAAATGTCTCTGTGATTGATGGATGAGAGGATATATTTATACCTCACAGCAATTCTCTTGCTATTTATTTGGTTTGGGGTTAACAAAACCACCAGGTGAGCTGCGCAGGGAGGCCTCTGGTGGTGTGAAAATGAGCTTGGAAGTGGAAAGAACACTCAAAGGATGTTAAAGAAATATTGGAAATGCTCGAAATCAGCCCACCCAGGGAAAGCAATACTTTTCTAATTACCTGTTGGTTTATTAAAGTTGGCTGAGCAGAATATGGCTTTACATTCTGATGTTACTGGCAATATTCAGGCTTTCCAAGGGCAGCAGGGCTCACAAATAAATCTGTTTGGGAGCTCTCTGGAGGCAAGGTTGCCCTGAATAAAGGGGAATCTGATGAACCATCAGACTGTGCTTATGTTGAGCAGTGCTAGATTTGATGGAAGAAGTATCTGCTGCAATTCCTTGGTTTTACTCAGCAAATTCCACTTTGATGTCCTGTGATGCAGAGCTCCTTCCTTCAAGCCACTTCCTCTGTTTTTCAAAATTGCCTGGGGTGTATTTTAACCCACTCTGAAAGTAAATGACCTGACCTGATACAGAACTCTTTTCAAACTCCAAAGCTGGGTTCTAAAGACAGAAGAATTAAAGCTGGTCCATCATAACCAAAACTGTTTTCAAAAACGGAGCTACTTAAAGAAACATTTCCATTTTGAAGTTGTTTTGCCAACATAGATACAACCTGTAAACATATTCACAGAGAGGGTGGGCTATAGATTCCAGGGTACTTTTTCCTTTAACAAAAGCACATATTAGAAAACCTGTAGAGATTTTTCTTTGCATGTTATGCTTCAAAAAGTTTAATGAGTCTGGTTTTGTTTAGATTCTAATACATTAAAATTATGTGCAACTTGTAACTTTGTGCTGATATATGAAAAACAAGATGTAAAATTCTTTCTAAACAGAAATGCCTGAACTTTCTCTCAAAGCTAAATATGTCAAGGACATAGCACGAACATGGAAGATAAATCTAGCCTTAAGATTTCCCACTGATATACATATAAAAGAATTTTTACAGAATTTTCATCTTGATTGTCTCTTTCCAGCTGAACAGAGAGGGTCTTTTTCCTCCATTCTATATAAAAAGGGAGAAAAACACTCCGCTGCTTATTTCCCTGGCACATCTTGCACGAAATAATGCAAGCTCCATTATGGCATGAGACTAATTACACAAATTATATGTGAGAGAAAAAGAGTTAAATTAAGATCTGAGTGGTTACTGCATGATCAGTGGGCACGAGTGAGATCTGATGTCGTTGTGTTTGGAAATGGCTTCATCCAGATCCAGCTGCCTGTTGTTGACCTTCACCTCCATGCAGCCATTATAAAAAGCAGTCACTGGTGTAGCACCCAGAGGAACATCTGCACAGAAACACATTCAGTTTATCAGGCCAAGGCATGCAAATTCCTATGGATTGTTCAGATCAGTCAAAACACGGGGAATA
Source organism: Oreocharis arfaki (assembly GCA_013398015.1). Taxonomy (NCBI): domain Eukaryota; kingdom Metazoa; phylum Chordata; class Aves; order Passeriformes; family Paramythiidae; genus Oreocharis; species Oreocharis arfaki. The sequence goes on from VZRR01002319.1 coordinate 465,931, forward strand.
CTCCGCTCCCCATCCATTATTTAGTCATGGGAGAAAAGGAGCAATTTGGCAGGAAACACTTGAATTCTTCTCCCTTTTCTTTAAGATCAAGATCAAGTCAGCAGAGCTGAGAAAGGCCAGTAAAATGTTAAATATGCATTAGAAGGCTGTTCCCATCCAGAAACCAAACTCCAGGAATGTTTTCCATAGTAGCTTTTCCTGTACTAAGAACAGTGAACCAAGAGTTTGTTTCCTGGAGCCCACTGTTCTTGTCCTGAGGTACAAACAGATGTTTCTGGGCTTAGAGGTCACACAAAGAACTATCTTGCTTTTGCCAGGAAGCTACTCTAGATTCAAATCTGCAGCTTCTCACTTGGGGCACCCCTGGGAACTTCACACATTTTACTGCTTCCTCACTGCTGCTTCCAAGTGAATTCTCTGTGAAAGACTCACTTTATCTGCGGCTCATTTAGGTCTTGTTTGGCTTAGGGCAGCATCCATGGATATGCTTCCAGGAAAAAATATGTTAAGCACAAAATCAAGCAGGTATTGCTCTCAAGTCTTAGGGTACGACTGGTTTTTTACAAGGTAGATCTGAGGTGATGCAAGCACCTTCAGCAATCGGAATGAGGGTGATAAGGAGCTGATCTCAAAAGCACCCTCTCTTTTTTCAGGTGTTAATCACCCTATCCCTCCTTAGGATATAGACTTGGTTATCTTAGGAACAAGAAATGTTGTTTTCTCGTGATTTTATTTTGCTGTAAGCTGAGGTACTGCTCAAACACTCCTGCAGAATTGTTCCCTTCTGCTTTTTTCTTCCAGTGACGAAAACACTGCTGTCACAGAACCATGCAAATTTCATTTAGCCTGCACTGGTTGTGCTGAAATAACAAGGGAATACTCCCAATACTGTTACTAGTTTGTAGAAAGGGGTATCAAAAATGGGCACTTACGATCTTCATTAAATGCCCAAGGTCTTTGAATACAGAGGGCTGTTTTTTGTTGGTTTGTGTTTGTTTGTTTTATTTTGTTACTTTGCATGTTTAAGATACCTTTTAAAACTGAGAGATGACACTTAAGGAGCAGCAAGTAACAACACTTGCTGCTTATCCCTTTGGGATGCCCGAATAATGCAAAGCTCTTCATTCTTAAGATGTCAATTTCCCTGTGGCTGGCAGTGCACTAAAAAGAATCATTTAAGCATCACAAAGATGAAGAGGCTCAAGAAATGACTGGAATCTTAGTTACTGTGACTCTGTTAACCTGCTGACCCACCTGTACTAAGCAAATACTGACTCATTCGCATGCCTTGTCAATTCAAGACATGTCAGTCAAATCCACAGAATTTTCTTAGAAATTGTGACTCATTCTCCATAAAATAATAGTGGATACAGAAAAGCTCTACCAGTAGCAACACTGTAACCATGGCACCTTTCCTGTAGCAATTTTCAAGTTTTAATACAGGTTTTGAATATTTCTCACCTAGGGCAATGCTGTTTTTCCTCTTGATTCAGCCTGAAGTCAAACTATTTATACATAAGTATGTCCACACTTCCTGTACAAAATAATCCTTGTGCATGTCTTAGGACTGTTAATGTGAAGCTTGCTTTGAACAAAATATTTGCTGTTTCAACACATTCTCTGGCTCGTAAAGATTGCCAGTCATCTCTGGCCCAGAGTTTAACTGTTGAAACCATAATCCTGACTTCCCCTTCAGCACTTCTGATACTTGGATTACTGACAAATCCCTGAGTTTCTTATGTTCTTGATGCAGTTCCTCAATTGTGCCAGATGGTGGCATTTCGGAAACGTGCAATGCTCACCCCACTCAAAAATCAAGACGTTTTCCAAATTCAAAACTCTAGAGAGAGAGTCTTAATGGCCAAAATCGTAACGGCCAAATAATGCTACTGTTGAAATGCTGGCTGCCCCCAAAGCTGAACAGACTGGAGGAAATAACAGGCACTCAAAGAAAAAAGACTTTCTTTTCTTATAACTGTAGGCTTTTCCCAGCTTAGGTAAGGCTGAACACAATCAGGCTTGTAGAAACAAGCAAATTAATAAAAAGAAACAGGCCTCACCTGGCAGGCCCCCCAGGTAGGTGACAACATTTGCCATCATTGCTTGATGCAGAGTCGAGAGTTGCTCGGAATTGCTTCTGTCTGTCTGTGAATCAACAGCCAGCTCAAGCTCCTGTTTGGTCACTAGAAGTCCAACCTGCACTCTCCTGGGGGTACATAACTTCTTTGATTCCAGCTGTGCAACAGTGATGTCCCCAATGGTCACAGCGATTTTCTAGATGGAAGAATGGCAGATCACCAAAGATGTCACATGTCACTTTGACACATCATTCTACTTGGTTCTGGTGCACTTTGTATTTGCAAGTAGAAGAGAATATTAAAAACTGGTACCTTCAGCTGGAAAAGTTCTGTGTAACCATCACTTCTGATGCTGAATGCCACTCTTAAATTTATAAGTGAAAAGGTTTTACAGGGAACAACTTTGGCTGCAGTTCTGAGGTGAAATCCTGTTTCACCTACACTTTCAAAGGTACCCAAGTGTTCACTACAGGTTCTTATTTTGGGAAAAAGCCTGGATTAGCCACGGTGTATAATCATGCTCTAGCTTGGGATGGCTGATGTAAAGGGATGTCAATGGAAACTTAGGGACAACAAAATCTGTTTATAATTTCGAACTAACATGATGCCATCTACTGTATACACTGCTCCCTTTCTTCTCAGCCCGTTTGGAAGGAAAGGTTGAGGAAAACATGATGTAATGAATCTGAGCTAAGATTACATAATGTAATCTCCCTGGCATGAGTGATTAGCGCTTAGTCACTGCCGCAGCAATCAGTAATAGAAAGACATTTTCTGCACATTATGATATGAACTAATCTTCAAAATATTAAGGCTACCAGCTCCACTGCAAGGGTGAGTAGCTTTTTTTTTAGTTTGATTTTTCATCCAGCTGGGGGACTTGGCAGCTGCTAGGAGAATTGTAAGATCACCTGTGAGTCAGAGGAGTTAGAGTCCACTATGGACAAGGCAAGAGGCACTGTTTCATTAGAAACCAAGGCAAACATAACACCAGTGTCTGTGGATGGGCGAATACTCAGAGTCACATTTATTAGCCAATCTTCAGCACTGTCAAGATTATCTGTTTTAAAGAGAATAATGGAAATTAGTAAATCCATCTGCTAATGAAAAATTAATATGGGGTTAAAAATTAGTGTTTTAATCTTGCCCCACTGTGGAAAAATTAGGAAAGAACTGTAATTCTAAAGAAACCCAAGCAAAAGAACAAAGAAATCCCAGCTAACTTTTAATCCTGGATCTTCAATAGTGCCCACCCCTTGCAAATAAACTTCTGAATGTAAAGCACTCCAGAAACTGAACATATGACACTACTGGGATCAGAGTTCTCATTCAAGCCAATTTCTAACAGAAGCTAAGGGAATCACTGGTGGATGCAGTGGTGTATAGCTGAGCTTGTGTGTCTTTTTTTATTTGCTTTCTCTTAAAATTTCATCAGTTCCGTCACCAGTCCAGCAAAAAACACAGAGATAGAAAAATACTTACTGTAGTTTATCTGGAATGCTGCCATTCCAGTGCCAGGGTAGAAGGATCCTCTCCCCACTGCTACTAAACAGTGTTTGCTTTGTTTTTCTTGAATAACTTCATTTACTCCCGAATGTCCCTGGTTCATCAGGTTCCAGGCCCGGATACAACCATCCAGCCGAGGGTTAATCTGTACCAGAATGACAACACTGGGGGTTTGAGTCCAAAGTTGGTTTGAAAATGTTAGTAATGAGGCATTATTTTACATAGCAGCTTATTTCTGGGTAGCTAATAACAGTCTTATCAGTACTATAGGTTACTGCAGTGATGCTGGGAGAAAACAAGTGGCAGGCATTTGGTATCTCAGCCTTCAAAAGGTATTTCTGGTTTAACATTTCCCACTTTGCTGCCAGGGATCTGAACAAAAAGAGACTGCTTCTACTTTTAAAGCTCATGTTGTGACCTAGACAAAAGGACAGCATATTTTCTGTAGCTGAAAGACAATGATCACTATCATTATCATCAAGGAGCAATGCTCCTTGCTCAAAGCTTTATCTTTATGCCAAAGTACAAAGAAATTTCTGGGATTGTTTTCTATTGAATAAAGGGATGTTATTTATGGTTTAGTAATTTTTTCTCTACTTCACTTTTGAGCAAAAATTGATTTTTAAATTTTATTTTCAAAAAAAAAAACCCTAAACTCTCTGTTTAGATTGCCAATTAGTTTGAAGGCTCCTGGACTGTAAAGCAGACAGTTGCAACAACTTGACTGTACCCACTCCTTGAGGTTGGGAGACTGAAAGAATCATGGGCCTTGTCCAGCCTGGGCTGTTATAAAACCTTGTAAAAACGAAAGCTCACTGTGCTGCCTGCACAGTAAATGCTGCACCTATTTAGAGCTTAGCAAAAGCCAGGACCTGGACATGAATCACCCTGAAATGCACTCTCAGCAGCAGTGGTGGTGATTTAGGGAACCTTAAAGCTATATTAGGAAATGGGCTACAGAATCCTCAAAGATTAGACCAGAAGTGCTGTGTTTTTACAAGTGAAACCTCACTGAAGGTGGACTGCAAAGCTTCACGCGTGTTTATTTTCAAAGCAGTGGTTTAATAACCAGACTTTCATTTTCTAAATGGGTTCCATGCCAGGCTTGCTTCTTCTGTGACTCCCAAGAGTACAAAACTGAACAAACAGAGCAGTATCAATCAATATTAGTCTTATTATTATTTAATTACCTGTTTAACAAGATCACTGCCCACTCTGCGAGGTAATCCGGCAATGTACACCTTGGTTTCCAAGAAACCCTGGGATTGTTTAAACAGAGTTCCTGGGCTGTTAATGCTCATCACAGCCTCTTTAGCTATTTTTACACTGATGCTGTGTTCTAGTTCTTCAACTGATATCTGGAATAAAATACAAATAATTACATGTACACACACAAAAATACAGAGTATATTGAATACTAATATTTAATAGTACATAAGCCCTGTGAAGCACAACTGATGTTTCTTTAAATATCTACCTTGGAAAATAGTTTTAATGTAGTCACTATTTACATTGTATTTAAACTTGATGCAGGACAGCTGTCCATATCCAGGGACATTCACAGGAGGATAACAAACAAAATCTAACAGATGTGGATAGTTTGGTGTGCTATGTGGATGGAATAAGTCACAAAGGGTTTTCATCTCAGGTATGAAGGCTTGAAGAACAAGATGAATTTTTGGTCTAGCAGATGTACAACTTGCTCTAAACACACAGCATCCAATAACTGTGCACCTGTCCATGCAATCACAGTTTTGAATCTTCTGCCATTTTCCTTTTCATGATTAAAATTAATAACTGCTATGTTGATAGCTACAGGTGATTGTCTATTCCTTGATTGTTAAAAGGTAGCAGAATTTCCTGATGTAAGGCTTTCCTATGCATCTCTTCGTTGAAATCTGGGGTTTGAGTGCATCTTTTTAAGCCTTTTAATAGTTGCTCAGTTTCTCCCTATTTTATTTATCAGCATGTTCCCTCAGTGAGTAAAAGGAAGGGAATGGGAGAACAAAATCCAGCTTACTATATGCCACAGCCCATCATTAATGGCTTTGCCTCCACTGGTGACTTTTGTTCCAAACTCATTCTTGAACTGAATCTCAATCTTTCCATCTCGAAGAGCAAGCAGGATCCAGGCTGACTTGTCCAGGGATTCTGCATACAGGATAACCCCCTCTGCATCGTATGTCCGGAAATCAAACTCTGCTGTAAATCTGAGTTGTGAAGAAGGAATCTTAATAAGAAGACAGGAAAGGTGAAATACTGAATAGCCTAGGATAACTCATTAGTAGGGTCAGAGAAAGGTTCATAGATAATAACTTTTGGTGATAATAATATCTGAGCAGTTATGATTTTTGCATAGTTAGTCAAAAGCAGAATGGAACATAAGCCTTGTTCACCCAAATCCAGTGAGAAGTTTTCAGCTTAACACCCTGACCTGGGATTTGAAAGAACCTTGGTGCAGTTCCCAAACCCACTCTGAGCTTTCCTTGTGGAGGATATCCCACTCCCCTGAGTAAGAAGAGAGATATAATATTCTTATTGCATATTTTAGGGATGAAATGCAGACAAAATAGAAGACCTGTTATGTGATTCAGAACAAATGGGCTTCCAATTGTTGTTCTGAAAGAATTGAACCTAGAAATTCACTCTGGTTACTGCTGCCTTTTATATTCCATTCTCTCATTTGAGGATTTGTTGTCTGGACCTAGGTTGAACGTGTGTATGTAGCAAAACAAGGATTTACTGTGGAGTGGAAGAGAAGAGAGTAGAAGTAAAAACAGTCCTTGGGACTAGACAAAATACATTAAGGGTGACAGGAGAAAGCAGAGCATTTGGAAGAGATGGGGTTTGCTAGAACAGCTGTCATTCAGAACTGCGGTCGCAGTCCCCTGCAGTGCTGCTCTGTGTCCCCTAGATGGGGCTGTCCCTCGCCAGAAGCACCGAAAACCGCTCTGTATTTACAGCAGACTTCCAACATTTATCATCTCAGAAAGGTCTTCCAGGACAGCATTAGTGCCTGGTCAACTTGGAACATGGGCAGAGGAAAGAGTTCTCAGTATTTATGTCCATCTGCACGGTTCTGAGGCTCTGGGGATCACCAGCTCAACAGCTGCTGCTGCTGTTACCTTCCAATTGTTTGGTCACTAAGTCAGGGAACGCTGCAATTTTGGCTGCTGCAGCAAAGTCCAAGAGCAATAAAGGGGTCAGTGCCACTGGCAATCGCTGTGACAGCTGTAAAGAAAATCATACAGCTGCTGCTCTAGACAAGGTACTGTGCTCTGTGGCTGTCCTTGGAATGCTGTGTGTGAAAGGAAGCCCAGGGGAGGGCAGGGAGGCAACGACCTGATTTTATTTCTCAGCAGGATGGGCAGAGCATGCACAGCTTCTACCCAGAGCAGGGGTAAAGCAGCAGCAACATCCAAACTAAAGCCATTCCCGTGTATAACTGGAAGATATACTGTAACTATTTCTGTATAACCTCTGAATTTTATGTTGATAATTCTAAATGCCTTCCTGTTCATTCATTCATTCATCATATAAAGGTATCTTATCCAAGAGGGAGATGGTAATATTAATTTATGCAATGCAGTGCACTCTTTCTAAACCCTCAGAAAATTACTGGAAACAAATGTTGGTCATTCCAATGTGTACTTTTATCAGCAGCAAATGCTTACCTTGTGACATTTGGCAGTTTGAACTTTAAGTAGAGAACGGGAATTCCTATAAATTGCTCTGCCAGGTAAAGCAGTTGATAATTCTTTTCAAGGTTCAGTGGGATACACTCACTAACAGACTGAAAACGGAAGAGGAAAAAAGCTGTTGATGCTTTGTAACAGCATATGAAACAACTCCTGCTGTTGCCTGCTAGCCTGGCTTTCTTATTCTTTTAAAGTAATGGCTTACCTCTGGGGTTTTTTTGTTTTTTTTAGACTTGGATACCTATGTACAAATAAAGTGATGTGGTTTTGCTTTTGCTTGAAATGTCCAGTATTTAAAGTGTTGGAGGTTAATTCAGGTTGACACACAGTTCTGGTGGATTGAAACTAATATTTAAATATTTAGTTTTTGAATTAAGAATTCCAATCTTCCATCAGGAACTTTTCTTTCACCAGGTACATATGACACCCACCTTCCAGGGAACTGCCAGGCTCCATAACTAAAGTTCTGCAGAATCTAAACCTGCTCAGGTGTTAGAAGGGAAGGGACTCTGGGAAGAGTGTGTTACAGAGAAATTAAAAAATCATACTGCTTATTCTTTCCATTCTTTCTTGAAATTTTAAACAAAGATGTTTCCATCCAGCAATAATGTCTATTGTATGCACTCTGTGTGTGGAGAGAGTTGGGAAGAGTCCTCCAGGATGGGTTTAGAGCACCTGTCTCACGGACAAGTAGGAGTCTCAAAGTCTCTTTGATCCAATGTGAATCCCTTAGAATATTCTGTGACTGTTTTCTACTCAGACTTAGCCATTCCTGATGCAGCAGTTCCATTAAATGTACAAGCACTCATCTTGAATTTTATGGCTACTTCATTTTATGGCTTCTGGTATCACTAGCCTTTAGACTGCATATATTTTCAGCTGATTGACTTTTTTTTTTTTTTCTTGCAATTAAAGGGCATGAAACTAACTTCCAGATAGAGAACTAATCACTTTTGAACAACAGTACTGAAGAGCATCTTCCAGCCTCATTACATGTCACCATTTCAAGGATGAGCAAAATGAAATGGAATGACTGCCAAGTGTTGTTCAGGTAATAAATTTCTAAAAGTACAAACAAGACCTAATACACAGATGCTGGAACTTGTGTCAGATCTTGTTCTTGAAGTTTAAGCCAAACTTTGTTATACTCTTAGAAGTGTTTTATTGTTGGCAGTTATCTGAGCTCACTTCACATAACATCTCAGACTGCCTGAACTTTTCAAAGTGTACAGAGAACCACTTACAAAAAAATCCTTGGACTTCAATCCTCGAATCCTGATTCTCTAGAGCTTCAAACTTTCTGCTCCTAAGAAGTGTAAATTTTCAAACTGATCAAGAGCAGCTGATTTTTGGCTGCAAGATGTTCTCCAACTGGCAAGTATTACTGAGTGCTTTTCCTTAAGCTATGGCAGATGAGAAGCGTGGAAAACAATCCAGGGTTTTTTTTTCAATCCAAACAGAGTAACTCTGAAATAGTGAGCGAAAACTTTTGCACAGCCTAAGGAAAACTTGGGAACATATGGACAAAAGGAACATTCTGTCTCTGAGTAGGCTGAACAGGAATTATTTGTTTGGTAGCAGAAAGCTGAGGCTTATTTTGGGAGCAGCAGGGAATAAAGATGCCTGGCTAAAGCAAGCTGCTTCTGACAGGACTCCTGTAAATGAGCATCCATGAACTGAATGGCATCCAAATCCCTGCTGCTTTCTGAGCCAAACCATAGATCAGAATCCTCAGCGTTTTCTCAGGAATTTGTAATCAGTTCTTAAATAGCTTCCTATTTTCCTTAATCTAAGCTATCCTCTTATCAAGAAATACCCAACTTTGTGATTTTCCACGTGGAATTTTACATAGCACAGTTTTACCTCACAATTCTTCATGTCCTTAGAGAGCTTGAACCCTTTCTTGCCATCACAATAGCAGCTATAACTTCCTGGTGAGTTCACACAGAGCTGAGCACAAATATTTTCAGCACATTCATCAATATCTAGGGGAAATTGAAGCACACAAAGATTTATTCATGGCACACACTGAAAACTAACACAAATTAATAGAATAATGGACAGGAGAGATTCTCTGGAATAACAAGAATCCAAAAGGTGACTTAGTAATCTGATAGAGGCCTGGAGTGCAGAGCTGGAGACAATTTGGTCTGATTTCTGATGCACAAGGTGGCTGAATTAGTGAGACACTTCATAAATTGCTGCCACAGATGGCACAAATCCCATTAGGGATCAGATCTCTTCCTTTCCTTATAAGACACGATGAGAGCTCAGATTATTAAAAATATCTATGGCAAGTATGAGAAGAAAGGATGTGCTTTATTATTATAAACCCCAAAAAAATCTCAGGGCAAAATATCTCTTAAAATAACATACAATAATCTCATAAATACCTAAGTCTCAGACAGCATCTGTTTGTAGAGAACAACAGTCTGGTTTGAGTTGGGAATAAGTTAGATCGACTAAAAGAACTTCACTTTCTATTTAGTAGGTTCTACAAAATAAAAAAAAAATTAGTAATGAAAGGCCAATGTAAATTTTACATTTCTAATATAGAAACAAACAAAAATCTCCCATTGATAAGAGACTCCAATGAGGGTGATTTGGGCCTCAGATTAAACTGCACCATTTATTCTGAAAAAAACAGCCCTTCCAGTGGGAAGAAAAAAATTTGTACCAATGCATGCATTTAAATCTGGGGGTTTTTAAGACTAAAATACATTTTTTTTTTTGCTGTTGCTTGGAGGAAGAGAAGTAAGGAGGAAGAAAACAAACCCTCTTCTCTTCCAGTCTAATAGCATTTGCCATCATGGAGATAGCTGTGCATAAATGTACGTAAATTCCATTTTCCTAATAAGCATAATTGAATCTAGCCACCTACAAGCAATATGACCATGAAAAGCTCATGTCATTTAGTATTTCTGTAAGTCTACGTTCCTGTCAGGTTGCACAATCCTGTCCTCAGACAGGATTTGGTGACTCATTTAATGTGGTTACAACAAGGTCTAAAAGCTTAGCAGCATAATCCTCCTGCTAGGGAGGTAAGACTTTCCCTGTTGGAATGTTCTCATCCTGCAACCTTCTGCAATCCGGGTTTCAGTAGAAACACAACACTTACATGGGTTGCACCAAATTGAATTTATCTGGAGGAAATCCTAAGAGGAGTAAGAATTAATTACTGTGAAGTTTTTCTCTCTCTGATGCATACAGGAACAGAAAATTGTCAGTAGTGTTTTAATCCCATAGTAGCTGGACAAAGCTGACACCTGAGTATGTAATCAGTGCCACTGTGCAAAGCTTTGTCACAAGAGACCTGCAGGAAAAGCCATGGAGCAGAAGATTCATGGCCAGCAAGAAGCTTCTTTTGTGTCCTTTGGAGCAGTAATATAAGCCAGCTTTTAAAATAAAAACCAGTCACTGACAGATTTTTCTTAAACTGGCAGTGTACAAGATTCTTCTTCACTGTAAAACTCTAAGAGCTTTCATATCTGTTTTCAACTGAAGTTTAGTTCCTGATGTGCAGTAAACAAACTCTAACAAGCAGAGAGAAATAAGACACATTCTAAAACAAATATGCAAATACTTTCACCACTTGAAAAGTTGTTATGGTCTTTGTATGAGTGGCTTCTTGCTACTTCACTGCTAGCTGTCAATACTTTTCTATTTTGCTATAATTGTTACAGAACTTTGGAAATTGTTAGTCACAGATTTTCATTTCAGGAAAGATTCTTTTGGAGCAGCTCCTTTTTTCATAGCTCTTTCTCTGCATATTTAGGAATAGTTCTATTTGACAACTGAGGTATTTAGAAAAAACTTAAAAAAAAAATCTTTAGAGAACTGCCATGCTGTCATGCCATTAGCCTGACAACTTAATGAACAATTAACTTGATAAAGAATATGAAGATTAAGAAATACACCTGTAGATGAGGAGCTGAGTTTGGTACAGCAATGGGGGAAGGGGGAAGATGAAAGAGATGAAAAAGGAGGAGCTGGAGACAAAGACCCACCTTCACAGTTCTTGGAAGTTGAGTTGTATGTGTAGCCTTCTGGGCATTCACATTCATATCTGCCCTGGGTGTTTCTACAGGTGGCTGTCCCACAGATGTTTGGGTGTAGCACACACTCATTTATATCTAGAAACACAATCAAGTTATCAAAAAACAAGGCCCACTCTTGCATGCCATTTTCCTTCCTAACCTTATGCAACACTGCAAACTGGGTGAGGCAAGCAAACTGGCTTTTTCTTGGCAGGTCTGCCTTGCTGTCACAGCAGACTAGAGCTACACCCAGAAAGATTTCCACAGGGCTGTAGAAGACACTTCTGCATGCCCCCAGCGAAAAAATTCTCTGCCTGCCTATCTTTCCCATCCCTTCATGCCTTCTGTGGGTGATAGGGAAAGGGATGCATGTCCAGGAAGGCAGATAGAGAAACAGGCTGCAGACTTCCCAAAAACTAAACCAGACTGCATAATAAAATCCTATTTTAGAAAAAGACATCTAGAAAGACAAGAGATAATCCAATCAGAGGTTCTTCCATGCTAAAATCAATTCATGTCAGCTTTCTTTTAATTGGCTGTGCTGATAGGTGTTCAAGTCCCTTGCTGTCTCTCTATCCCTCAAACCATTTCAGTGTCTATCTTCTGTCTTGTTCCCAATTTTTCAATGTCATTTTCCCAATACAGATGTGACAACTGGATTCAGGGTATAGTATCAATCTTATTAAGTGTCTTCAAGACAGGAAAATATCAGATCCCTGGTAGTACTTCACTCCCATTTGTGAATGCAGGGATCATTCTGTTTTTTTTCTGTGGTTTTGTAGCAGTTGTGGAAATGGTGCTGTACAGGGAGACCAGATTCTGCCACTGGCTTGCTTGGACTCCTGCAACTTTATTAAGTCAAAGCTGCCCTGATTTGGGCTACTTTTCTACAGCTACTACGTGTATTCCAAATTCATGGTTGTTTAATTTTGTAGTTGGATGTAATAAAATACTTGAATAAAGTTTATCAGATGATTAAACTAACACTCAGGCACTAAGGTATATTGGTCTGTTTTTATCTTTGATTACTTTTTTACCAGATTTCCCAGTATCTTTCAAAGAATTACAGAGGTTCTAACCAATTTATCTGCTTGCCCTTTTTCATAAACCCATAATCTTCTGTTATTCTGGCATTTCTTTGGAAGTTATTAGTTCACAAAAATATTTAGACTCAAGGAAGTGACAGTGGAAGATGGCCATCAAGTTTAGTCTCTTAAATTATCTGACATTATCCAAAACTGTTGTCATAATTTGGTAATAAAATATGACATTAAAATGGAATGAAGTTGTAATTTTTTTCTAACCATGCCATAAGAATTGCTAATTATGTCAATACATAGTCTGTATTTGGAATGGAATGAAGCATTCAGGTCATGGCCAATAGCAGACACAAGCATGTACAGAAAAAACTATGCTGGGTGAATCAAAGAAAAATCTTTCTCTCCATTACAAGAATTTTTGGATTCATTACTAATTTCTTCTCCAATGAACTTCAAACTGCAGAAGGAGCAGCATGGATAATTAGGAGTGATTTAGCCTAAACCAGTGTTTATCAGAGAGAATTTCCACAGTAACGATATCAGCTATTCACATAACTCGAGATTCTTGTTTCAGCGTGCTTGAAGGATATGGGAATCTGGTAAAAGACCAAAACAAGCTTTATGGAGCTCTAGTAATGAAGCAGAGTCTCATCTCTGGTGGTTTTCTCCTTCTTTCCTTGCATCTTGATCTGGTTCATTATTTGGTTGCCCAAATGCCTGCAGTGTGTTAGGAGGGAGCGGCCAAGTGAAAGCAGGATTGCATCTTTCAGAGGCAACCCAAGAGCATTTATGGAACTGCTGGATCAAACCCTTCCCTCTCTCTAGCCAACAGGAAATGTGGTGGTATGGAAAGATGTTCCCCTGAAGTCTCCCTACCTCCACAATCCCGTTTGTTGGAATGCATGAAGTAGCCATCTTCACATAAACAACGGAAGCTCCCAGGGAAATTGGAACAGCGTTGGCTGCAACCTCCATTGAAGTCTTCACATTCATTTATATCTACAAAGAAAAGGGAATAAAACTCTCTGCTGAGAGGAAGGCATCCACTGACCAGCTGCAAAGACTATTCAGTAGCAGACATGTAATTGTGCTTCTGAGATCGAACATCTCATGGGAGAAAAGGCCGTACCTTCCTCACAGTTCTCTCCTCTCCATCCTGCTTTACAGACACAGGTGTACTTGGCTTGTCCATCTATGCAATCCTTGTACCCATCTTTATGGCATGGCAGAGGGCTGCACTGGTTTGAAATTTCTGTGGGATGGAAAACATGGAAGATCCTTGTTATATGGGGTTATTGCTCCTCAAGAATCACTTTAGTCTTTCCTCTTCTCTTCCTATAGGTACTTGTCATGAAACAGGAAAGGTCTTGATGAATGAAGCAGCCCCAAAACAATCTCGCTACTCATTCTGTCAGCAAGAATTTTTAAGCGACTGAGAGTACCCAAAGCCACCAGTACTTTTTCTTTGTCAGGCAGAAAACAACTAGAAGACAAATTACTTGCTAAGCTAATCCCTCCAAGATGTGACCAGACTTGATACTATTTTCATTACATTTTAAGGATGCGTTTCAATTTTTAAAGAACAGCACTCTGCCCCATCATATTACCACAAATTTCACCAGAAGGATCAAAGTTTCAAAAATTCAAGTTTACTGCAATGACTCTCTTAAACTCTGTTCAAGAGTGGTCCACAGAGAAACTGGCAATTTACTACATTATTATAAACTGATCTGGAAAACATGCTCAGCCATGACCATGTGAAGTGTAATTATCAAGGATTTTCTCTGCCTTCCATTGCTTCCAATGATAAAAAGTGTCAGAGATAAACACCCCTATGCAAACTAACTGAAAGTTTCTTAGATATAAGCAGGCTGTAAAAGTTTAGGAGGTTTAAAGAGATGTTTAAACTGTGACAAGTAGGGAGTATGGTAAAAATGGCTTCCTGTGAATTTACTAGAAAGAACACAATTCACACTGGACCTGTGAATGCATAAGCATAAAAATCAAACATTTGAGAAACACCCCAAGTTTCATGCTTTGTGACCTTTTGTTTGGAACCAACGACTGTGTTCCAGATAATGTTTTGAATGTTTTTTTATTTTTATTTTTGAAATGTTGAAGTTTTCAGCTGGTAATGTAACTATAGGCGAAGGAGTGGTAGAAAAGACAATTAAAAAGAGAATCTCTTACTCTACCTGACAGAACATGACTTGCTGGAGGCAAAGAGTTTGGCATAACTGTTGGAGATGTGATAGAGTACAGAGGATGCACTGGAGAACATTGGTGGGTTGGTGCAGGACACTTCTGTTTGCACAACAACTCTGCCTTCCATTTTGCAGTTAATTATGTTCCTCTATAAAAGTTAAAAGCAGCCAGTTAAACTGCTTTCTCTGGAAATGCTCTGTCTCACCTCACATTTTTTGGTCAATTTCTGGTTCAGATGACTGAGTTTGCCTGAGTTAAATGGTGATTTGTCTCTTTTTTCTGCCTCTGTGAACTGCTTTCTATCCAGTGTGTGTTCCAACATCAGCACTTACCCTTGACACAAGCCCTCAGGTCAGCTGGAGAGTCTGGAGTGGCTGAAGCCACCCTGAACACCCCCGCTCGATGGGAGGCAAGGCAGCCTGCAAATGCAAAGCCACACAATCAGCTCAGGGTCCAAACACTCATTTACACCGAAATTACACCACTTGCTGCGTGGCATCTTCAAAGAGCCTGTTCTCACAGCTTGAATTACAAAACTGGTCTGGGCATGTTAAGGACAGCTGATCACAGCCCAGCCTTCAGAGTGCCTCTGTGAGGATCTCAGCACACAGGACATTGTCTGCATTATAATCAGCATGGAAATCATCCCAGGGCTAGGGGCAGAATAACTAAACCAGTATCATCCAAATGAGAGCACCACTGTCGAATGATACACTACAGGGGTTTAGGGGTTTTTTTTGTACTTACTTAAATATTTGGGATAAAAATACTCCTGCAGAAAGAAAAGAAAAACAAGGGCTAAGAAAAATTTCAGGCAGATAAAATTACAGCAAAAATACGTCACAGAATATGTTCTAAAGTATATTGGTATTATAACTGCAAAAGAAAGAAGTTACTTTGAGTCACAGGATATAGATCCAGTTTTCTGTATCACTATTGTCTGGGCTAAAGCAGATGGTTATTTAATATACAGAAGACTCAATAGAGAGATTAAAATACTGCACTGAATTGGACACTTGCAAAGTCAAGGCAATGAAAATGAATTGGGTGTCAAAAGTACTTTGAAAATTGTCCCTTTAAATGGGATGATCTTGCCCAATGTTGTTATCGGGAGCTGTGAACTCTATGGGCTTCTGCCTTTCCCTCTGCAAAGAACTACTCTCTACATCATAGATACTCATAAAATACTTACAGTTTCAGGATTATTTTCAAAGATTTCCCTGGCTTCTTCCCTATTGCATAATTCTTCGATGCATTCTCTTTCTAGATTTCCCTTCTTACTTTCTTCCATGAAAGAGTTTGCTCGCCGTTTCCTCAGCAGGAACTGAGAGGCATACTGCTGGGATAAAACTTGGGAAAAACAAGGCAACTCTGTCACTATTTATCTCTTTTTGTAACAGCTGAAAAATACTGAGCACTGTAATGTAAACACTGAGCAAATATGAGAATCTAACACAAAATTCTGAATTAAACGCTTAGTCAAGAGTTGATGTTTGCTACCATTCTGAAAAAGTGAGCAAGAAATTCTAGGATTCTGTACGTGTGGGAGCTGTTTCTGATCAAAAAAATCCTTAATCCTTAATCTGTGCTATTAATCCTTAATAGCATCCACATCTGAAGCATGATTTAAGTGTCATACTGAGAACAAGATTATTATTTTTCTAGATTATGGTTATTACAATGTGAGATATGTAACCAACAAGCAGATAAAAAAAGCTAATTATATTACCTGTTTCAGTGATCTGCAAGCAAATATTCTGATCCTTTTTAATTTATGTGAGACCAAAATTATGTCTTACAAAGTCAGGCTACATGTTATATGTAATTAAAATAAATGTCCTTTTATTTTTCAGAACAGTAAAGAACAAGACAAAGGTGAGAAGGAAATCCTGGGAGTATCAAGGCAGACAACCTATAAATACATCCACATTTAACAAGGTAAAACAGAATCCTAGCCTGCTTTTATATTTCAGATCCAGCACGAGTCGTTACTTAATTTTCATGCATCTGGTTATTGTCATTTTAGTGACTTTTAACAAACGGTGAACATTTAGAAATGACACTAAAAATGAAAGGTGTCTGCTTCAACGTTCTTTGCAGAGCACACAACACTCCAGGAACAGCCACTAAATTAGACTGCCTCGTTTAATTTTTGGATGTAGCTTATGATCAAGAGAAAAATGGATGAGCACAACTGGAAGAAGTCCAGCTGACTGGGTTAAAGAGTGTAGATGACAGATGCTAACTGGAGAGCACCACACTTCTACACCTGCCCTCCTTTTATCAGCCCCTGCACAACTTAACCTTTCAGAGCAGCCCAACTGTGTGAGGGTAGTGACACCTGCAGTGCAAACCAGGTGTGGTGGCCATACATATTCATCCCAGCTCCACAGATAAGAGCATTCAAGCAGACAAAGTCAATCCAGTACTGCCTGGGACAATTCTTCAAGCCTGGAGCACCCTCATGAGCCACACGAGCAGCCAGGTGCCAGATAAGAGCTCCCAGTTTCTCTGCACTAACAGGAAAGAAAAAAATTTAGCAAGTTGAGTAGAAAGAGCAGCTAATGAGGCCCAGGGCCTGAATGGAAGCAGATTTAACATTTAACTAACATTTAACCAGGCCATCCTAAACACGTCAAAGGTCTCCAAGTGACAGGGAACACAACTGAAGCATTCTGAAGTGCTGCAACACTAGATAACGACCTGAAGAAACCTTTGTGTTACAGCACCCTAAATGAATTTGATATGGCTCGAGCTTGTAACTACAAACTAATCTATTTGCTTTCATTCTGGTCAGATTAACTCTTCTGGTAAGGCAATAAGTAAGATTTCCTGAGCACAAGGTGGATGCACCACAGCTCACCTCCACAGTTTTGCAGCACTCCTCCATCTCAGCAACCAGCGAGTTGCTTAGAAATGAAAGAAGTGTCAATTAATTAGTATAAATGTTTTATTTCTCACTAACAAGAAAGATGCAGAAAGATTATCTGTTCTGAGGCAAAAGCAGTGACAACAAAAATAGGAAAATTGTGTATTATACCTGCTGGGTTTATTTCCACTGGAGATTTCTACCACCACAAGCATGCTGACACAGCTTTGGGGCAGAGGCTCTGTGGTGTAGATGAGGTGGGATTCACTTTAAACTATCTTGTTTTGACCTTTAGCTACATCATTGTCATTTTCACAGTTTTACAGCAAATAAAAGACAGGAAGTTTTCAATTGTGTACAAACAGATGTAACACTTCCTAGTCATGTCCTCAGTACAGTGAGGTAATGGGAACAGGTCTTTCCCCCCACATCAGAGGAGTTTATCCTTCTCCTAAGTTGATTTCCTATGAGTTCCGAGTTTAAATAAAACATGTAATTCAAAGTGAATCCCATGGTTTTTTAGTGCAAGTATTCCAATCCCTACAAACAGAATTAGTTTTGTATTTATACATCTGTGTTTTAATTACAAAGATTATCATAGGACCTTTATTAAAAACAGAAAGTCCTGACTGCTGCTGCTGCCAGTCTGATTACAGGAAACTCCAGCCCATTTCTGACCCTGACAAACCAAGTTAACCCTTAATGCACTGGGGGTGCTTCATTTGCTGATTACTGAAGCCTTGTGCAACTCAAGAGCCTTACAACTTCCAGAGGCGGTGTACAGACACCATGTAGTGAATGCTTACGAAGGATCTAGAAGTGATGTTACCAAAATAGAAGAAAAAAAATTGTGGGAGGGGATGAGATTCAGTGGTTTCTTACAGCTGTTCTGTTGTGCAGATGCAACCATAAACCTGCCCTAAGTGGCCCACTTAAACATAACTTAGAGCTGCTTACCTAATACCCCAGCCAAGGAAAGCAGTTGAATAAAACCGAATAAAAAGTGATGCCATGTTAGGAAGTGTCACAATCTCGCTTGTCCAGCTCTCTATCTGCAGTAACAAGAGTATCCTGAAATGCTCATCAGTGACATTATGCAGCCAACAAAATAAAGTCAGCCACTAGAATTTACCTGCACCTTCTCCAGAATGTGTCCCTCACCTGATGTTTGACCAAATCCAACTACACTAAGGCTTACAGAAGCAACTTTATGATTATTAAATGGTACGAGCTGCGTTATTAAGCTGTTTTCTCTTCTTCTCCCTCTCGCTCCCCCCACCATTCCAGAAATCCCTGGCACAGTTCCTGGCCGGGGACAGGAAACAGACAGTATGGACCACAAACGTTCTGGATGAGCAGGACAGCTGGTTTCCTGCTGTCAAGAAAAATGACCAGGTATGAAGTGGAGAAGATAAATGGAACCAAAAACTTGAAGAAAACAGGAGAAAAGATCATTACGAAATATTTATTAGAAGATTTATTTTTAGGACCGGTTAAAAATGTTATAAAATGAACTTTCATCTTTTGATACTGCTCCCTTCCTAAGCCAGAAACCCTAGCACTTCGCAGAATAGTAAACATTCAGTTTCTCTTCTGCCTGTTTAATCATTAGTAAAAGAGGTCAGAAACAGGCTTACTTTGAGCTGCAATTCTGCTCGTTTCAGATACATTGTCTTCTGCCACTATTAAGCTCAAAGACTTTTGTCTCAGAGGCAGAAGACTTTTTTTTTTTTTTTTTTTTTTTTTAATCGGTATGTGAGAGCAAGTAGCTCTTACCTAGGCTGAGAGGTCTGAACTTATAAAAACGGTCAGGGCCGCTTGCCCGGACTGCAATAAAGCCACTCTTCTGAGCAGACCATGATCCACCGAGGGCTGTTCTCGTAAGGGAACCAAGCTCCCCGTGCAGACGCGTTCCCGTGGGCGGCTGAGCTGCGCTGCGGCCGCAAACAGCGCCAGAGCCGCACACAACCCCAAGCCCCAGCTCGGCTGCCCCGGCAGGAACCGCTGCCGAACCCCACGGGACCGAGAGGCTGCATGCACCGAGCGGGGCGGACGCGATGCCCCGGGCGGCCGGGAAGGGCTGCCCGCCCCGCGGCCCCGCTGCGGGCCGCCCCTCGCCCCTCCGGGACACGGCCCCACGCCTTCCCCCCGCCTCGCCTCGCCTCACTCACAGGTCGCCGCCTCGGCCAGGGCGATGGCCAGCGCCAGCAGCGGGAGGCACCGCGGCCTCATCGCTACCGGGGGCGGCCGAGACCGTGCGCCGGGACTGCGCGGCTGCTGCTCTGCGGGGCCGGGCGAGGCTCTGGGGGCGGGAGGGAGG